>SNQJ01S0219474.1:0-15211 GCA_010110895.2 Picea sitchensis
AAATAAAATAACATTACTAATATAATATGCCCCAATTAAGGGGTAATGAGCCAATATTAGGGCTTAACAGCAAGTGGCATGATAAGTTTATTAAGAAGAAACACTTCCAACCTGGTGATTGGGCTCTGTTGTTTGATTCTCGATTTAAAATATTCAAAGGATAACTCACCACCTGATGGTTGGGCCCTTACGAGGTAGACACTGTATATGATAATGGAGCTGTAAAAATTAAAACTATTGATGATGGACAAGTCTCCTTTGTAGTAAATGGACACTGACTCAAATTTTATCATAAGCCCATTTCCAAAGAGGATTTTCTACATGTCATGTCAACTAACAAGGAATTGGCCTTAGTAGATGAGGAATTCCCCCCTTGTTCTTGAATTTTTTTTTGAATTTTCTACTATACATATGTAAATAGTTTTTGAATTTTTTTAATAAGGCAATTCTAGAGATTTCTGTAAGTATTTATTTCACCGGGAGTAGAAAATTTCAAGGAAATATAAAAGAAGTTTTTTTATTCAAAACATTGTTACACTTGAATTTCGTTGTCTTCTAAGCTTCAAATGAATATTGACTTACTGTAATTAGCCATATTTTTGCAAAAAAAAATATTTTCTTAAGGCATTCTAGAGCAGTTTCTCTTGAAACTCTTCACCACTGTACAAGAAAGTGATACCATAACCATCAAACCTAGAGGTCTCTCGTACATTTTTTTTCCAAGAAGCCTAAGTAAGTGAGTAAATTTTCTTTATTAAAGAGTAACAAGCAGGTCTAATTAGCAGTTAGACATGGAAACATTACAGTAACTACAAAAGAAGAAAGTGAGTTGAGCCTAGAGATACCTTTCTCTTCTTTCTCAATGGTACCATCCACTACACACTAAATAGCTTGATTATATCATATCGATAGGCCACATCCTCTTAGGTACCCCTTACATCAGGACAATAACTAAGTAATATAATGGAAATTCATCCTCTAACATAAATAACATCCCAATTGAAAAAAAAAAATAAAGAAAAAAGTTGTTTTCAGAGTTGTCCCCCCATCTTCTTGCATAAAGCAACCTTATACTAAAATATTAAAAGATGGAGAGCCAATATCTAAGTGTGTAAGAGGCTAAGCTACTGGGATACTGAACAGGTCTGTTGTAAGTGGGTACCGGCCTGTGGTATGACTAGGTAAACCCGTTGGAGTACTAAATAGGCTTGCTAGAAGCGAGACATTCTACCTAGCGAGGATGGTAATCTGACAAAAATAAATAATAAATTAAAAATTGTCTTGATGTACGACATTACTTGCAGACAAAGCTAATATGAAATGTGTATTTGTAAGAATTTTTGTATTATTTTCATGATACAGATTATTACATCAACGTTCATTTTATTTTTGAAGTGCTAAACTCCTGTGTTCTATAAATTGCCGAACATATACTTAAAAGACCACTTTTATCAGCTTATTTCTCGTTACAAGTTGTACATTGTAGGTTTTTGACATTACATTCCCTATGCAAGAGAATTCATTGAGCATGGTGGAAAAATCAACAACAATGGAGCATTCTTCCTCTGCTCTGAACCACTGTGATTATCAAAAACATGTCTATATTGCAGACTATCCATTAAAGGAGGTAAACATGTATTTAACATAGAGGTGTCATATGAAGTGTTGTATGAGGTGTTGTATGAAGTGTCGTATGAGGTGCTAAATGAGATTCCATATGAATTACACAGCAGTAACTGTCCACAATTCTAGGTAACTAGGAATCAATGATATTCAATTGAATTGGTTGCACGCAATAAGAGTAAGGATGCAAACTTTAGACATGTTCATGATCAAATGTCCAAGTCAAAATACTTGGACATTTATCTAACTGTGCATCATTAATATTTCCCCCAAAAACATGCCTTTGAATTCGAAACTGCCCACAAATGGAAACTCGTTTGCACATGTGTGCAACTAATTCCACCATAGGCGCATTCAAATATGAGTTGAGTAACCTATTATCCCAATTCACCCTTGCCATTTGCCTTGCCCTCTATTAATAAATCATGCTCAACCTCTACCATTTCTTCCCCTATTCAAATCGCATTCGACTCGTGCTCAATTCGTTCCATCCCTTCGCTCGATCGCACCCTCTCTTGGTGAATTTTTCCTCTGTCTATTTCTTCACCTCATCAAAATTCCCAATAGGTATGAGCCCTCTTCCTATGCATATATTTTTTCCATTCCTGATTTTGCACAGTGAAGAGAGGTGTTTTTGTGTGTGGGCTGGGGGCCATTCTTATCCCACTTGAAGGTCCACGATGATGGCATTCCATGAAATTTTCTCTCAGTTTCGATGGGAAGATAATGTGTGTAGGGTATCTTACCTTTGGGGTATCAGAAGAGTCCATTGATACAACCACAAAGCTTCCAAGAATGGGAGATAGATGATTCAAAAACCACCAGCTACTGCGCTCAAGTTATAATAGTGTTTTTAATCCTGCATTCCAGAACATTTAAGGAGAAAAAGGATATTCTAAGGAATGGATAAAGGAGGAATTGATCAACCCTCTCATCTTCATCACTAGGTTGATCACATGTGAAGGTAGATATTCCACTTTCAAAGCCTGTCATTTCAGATTGCTAGCTCATTTTTAGTTCAACAAACCTTTGAATTTTCCCTTCTACTTTCTAAAGAGCTTGGAGAAAATGTCCTCTCAAGTGAGGAAGAATGTAACTAATCCCCACAACAACCTCTTTCACCATGGATTAATCAAACTCCTTTTTCTATCCGAATTAGAGAAACAGAGGCAAACTTGGGATGAATTTATCTATCAATTTGAAAACCCTCACTTGACAATTAAGACTGGAAAAAAGCCACTTGGCCTAAGGACTATCTCTCCATCAAAGCCCTACTCTCCAAGGACTCCAAACCCCCCTGCAAAAACCATTTCTTTACTGGAACAATTCAAAAATATTGTTGACACCCCTACTTCCTCATCAGATAAAAAGACCAAGAGTAAATATCAAAGGAAGCCTATTATTAACCCCCCTGATGCCTTCAACCTCTCTTGATACCACGCCTAAAAATCTCCAAGAAGTGATTCAACAAGACTTTCCCATAGTTCCCACAAATAGGAGGGGAGCCAATCGATTTGGTAAAGGACCCTTTCAAAAGAGTACTTAGAGAACAAGAGAAAAACCTTATGAAAAACCCCTACCTGCTTCAGACCCTATCCAAGTGTCCTCTGATCTTGAGAGCCCTCACAAGAGACTTAGGGAAGTTTCTATGGATAGATTAGAGCCACAAAGAAAGAAAAAATAAGAACCTACCTCTCCTTATCAATCCCCTATTACTCCTACTTCATCCATTCCTACTCTATATCCTAAGAATGATAGATTGTCCACATCTCTCAAAGGATCTAAGCCTTCCACTGAGATCATTGATTCTGCCCCAACCATTGAGAAGCTACAAAAAGAGAATTCTCAGCTGCTCCAACAATTGGAAGAAAGGAAGACAATAGACACACACCCTCATCATGATAATGCATTCCTCTAAGAAAAGGTAAACTCCTTTCAATGGTTGGTTGATGAGATGACCAAATCTAACCGCAGCCTCAGAGCACAACTGAAGCAACACAAGAAGCATAAGGCAAAGTCTTCACAGTAAGAAGGACAAGCTTGTAAAGCTGATCCTCCTCGGCAAGCTTAGTCATGAGGGATAATTTCCTTTTGTTTGCAGTGGGACCTGCAAAATATTAAGTGTGGGGGTAATTTTGGGCTCGAGATATGATCGATTTTATGACGTTAATTAGATACTTTTGTCGGATGTATATATGCGTTTTCATGCTTTGAAGAAGTTTTTGAAGGGATTTTGTGCCAAAACTCTATGATCCACACCAGCTATGCATAATTCATGTTTTATGATGATGTTGAGTGTAATTCAGTCTATTTTTATATTTCCATGAATCTAATTCACATTTTTGGTGTCACAGGGAAAAATCACAGCATGTTTTTGCTTCCAACACTTAGTCTAGTACTCCATCCGGTACTCAATCCGGTACTCAGTTATGCACTCCGTCCGACACTCCATCCCGCACAAAAATGATGGGAAATTTGGAAGTTATGGTATTGGTGGCCAGTGATGGGCGAATCAGGAACATGCATTTTGCTCGTGCTTGCCCCCTCGAGCTATTGAACTCTTGACAACTCAGTTTGGGTTGTTAAGTTGGGAGATTATTGGCTCGCTCCATTTCAACAGTTAGGGCATCATTAATGTAATTTACTATTTTTAGAAGAGTTTTGACCCTCTAATGGTCGACCTCTCAGTCTTTAAAGCCTATAAATACCATCGTGGTGGTCATACAGTAGTTAAGAAGTTCAGGAAGTCATGTGTTAGAGAGAAAAGACAATTTCCCTCTGTTTTGCCATTTTCATTTTGCCAGAATTGTGTAAACCTGTGTTTTTTAAGTTTTAATGGTGAAATCAATTTGTTGAGTTCGTGGTGTGCATTTGAGGAGTGACCACGACTTGCGAGCCCAACAACATTCTGGTAACTATTCTATGAGTTTGTTTATGAATAACATAGCATAGATGTCTTTTATTTTATATCTTGTACATGAATTGCTATTTTATTTCTTTGTTATATAATTTGTTGTTATAGTTTAACTGTTTTAGTTTCCTTTTGCAGGTTAGTATGAAGGATTTTGTCAATATGCATTGACTTTGTAGTTAGTAGGAACAAGTTGGAAAAGTTAGACACTAACCTCGTGTGTGATTAAATATTAGATTATATTTTCTTTATTCTTTTAGAATCAAGTTCAAAACAGAGTTTTGGAACATAATTTTAATTTATGTTTTCTTTAACAAGGATTCGATGGATGGATAATGGCTTTAGTTTTTATTTGTAGATTGCTTATTCAATTGTTATTTAGTCTTTGCTTAACTAGTTGTCAATTAATTTTCTCATTAGTTTACTTGCCATATGCTAGAATAATGTTTAATTTTTGTTTATAAGCATTTCTCTTTTTGCAATTTGAATTGATAAGATAAAACTAATTTAGTTTACTTCATGCAATTCCTTTCTTAGATTTAGGTTGCAATTTCAATTTGTAGTTAATGATTGAATCTAGTTATGATTTTGCTTACATAGTATAGAGTGCAATTGAATTTTATAATCTCGTTATACCGTTGATGATTAATGCATGAGTAATAATCATATGGATATGTAGGATAATTGATGATTGTTTTCATAATGGCTAAGTTCTCACTGGATTGCCTAATTCACACTTTTCACTTTTCTATTGAAGTCAATATCGAGATTATCCCTCTTGAATTATCTTTCATTGTTAAGTGCCATCGTGATATTATAAGACACCAGAGACACTCACACAAACATCAACACTATATTTGAGTTTTCATAGACTAGAAGATAGTTTTTTTGCTATTGTAGGATAGATAGTTTTCTTGTTGTTGTAGGATACATATTCTTTTTCTTTGGTAGGCTAAAGAGTAGTTTGCTTATCATAAGAGATTAGTTGTTAATTTCTCCTATTATCATAATGCTTTCAATTTAGTAGATCTCCTTTTATGAATTAGAAATAGTTTTGAAGTTTGATTTAAGAATAGAGTTCACTTGCCTCTTAGCTTAGTTAGTTTCTTATTGAGTAGTCTTAATTAGTTTACTTGTTGTAGAAGTTATCCTAGGTTAGTTAGTTGTTTACTTGATTTAATATGTTAGTTTCTTAGTTGTCTATTCTTGCTTCGATGGTGTAGTTGCTTGTTTATTTACTTGCTTTCAAAGGGTAGTTGTTTATTGAATTTAAGTAGGTTAATTACAAGTAGTTTTTTGTTGCTATTTGCTTATTATATGAATAGTTTGTTTTTGCTTATTGTTATGATTGAACTAGTTTTCTTTAAGTATGGTTTTCATTGGTTTTTCCAGAACTATCCATCGATTCTTGGTCCAAAGGTTACTTAGGTTGCCTAGCTTATGTTTCTTTAGTAGGGTTTTCTCATTAATAGTTTTTGTTTGAATAGATTAGCCCTTAGATAGCCACTTCCTAGATTAGACTATACTACCTCCAATCCTTCTAACTTGGCATACAGTTTGCTACAAATCTAAGTTTACTTACCCCGGGTTGAGAATTTAATTGAGGGTTTTTAGTGTGTTTTTAGTGCATATATAACACCCATCAATGACCACAAATACACAATCATTACCTTGCTTGGTGGATGGAAGGCCAGACATGTAATCCATTGAGATGGATTCCCAAGGCTTCTTGGGAGTAGGAAGAGGGGTGTATAAAACTTACTTCTTGATGGATGGCTTGGAAATGGCATAGACAATGCAAGATCTGATATAACTGCTGACGTCTTGTCAAAGTTTTGTCAAATAAAAATGTTTCTGTAGAATGGCCACAATTTTTTCCATGCTAAAATGTCTTGCCATCTGACAGTAGTGGGATTCCCAAATCATATTTTCACACTCACTTGTAGGAACATAGAGATGGCCTAGATGGCATAAAAGTCTGTCTTGAATGTGAAAATCAATGACAATTGTGCATGTATCCAAGAGTTGATAGGTGGTGGCGAAGTTTGGGTCTTATTGATAAAGTTGGTGCCACCTGGATGCCTCATGTCCATAGGAATGGAGCACAGTGGTGAGTGCAACCATGGGAGGTTGACTGAGGCAGTCAGTGACACAATTTGAGCTCCCTATCTTCTACTTAAGTGTATTGGTCCATCGAGTGTATTGGCCCTCGTAACTTCCAACAGAGTAGTATTGTTCTTTAATGGAATCCCAAAAGGAATCCCATGTAAGGGAAACCACAAATAGTTCTAATTCCTCTATGGCCATTTTATTATAGTAAGTATCCCACCATTCCCTAACATGGGGGATGTCCTTGAGGAGTGGAAAAGTAATCTTTTCCCTATCGGAAAAATTATGGACCCAAAAATACCCTTCGAGTAGATTCAACCATTTATCTACAACATCTGTATATATCAGTCCTTCAAATAATGGAATATCAAATTTTTCCTATACCTTGAAGGGGCTTGCATGGCCACTTGATGAAGATTCTTCTCTTGTGGGAAACTGTCGAGGGATCTGTGCAAATTTTTCCAACATTTCATTCCTTTTTTGTGCGGGAGATTGCTCAAGCAACATTTTAAAAGTATTTCTTGCTCCATCATATTTGTTTTTGTCCCCTATGGTTTGTTGTTGGGCTCGGTGTGACCAATTGAGGGTTTTTAGTGTGTTTTTAGTGCATATATAACACCCATCAATGATCACAAATACACAATCATTACCTTGATTGGTGGATGGAAGGCCATACATGTAATCCATTGAGATGGATTCCCAAGGCTTATTGGGAGAAGGAAGAGGGGTGTATAAGACTTACTTCTTTATGGATGGCTTGGAAATGGCATAGACAGTGCAATATCTGATATAATTGTTGATGTCTTGTCAAATTTTTGTCCAATAAAAATGTTTATGTAGAATGGCCACAATTTTTTCGACACCAAAATGTCTTGCCATCCGACTATAGTGGGATTCCCAAATCATCTTTTCACACTCACTTGTAGGAACACAGAGATGGCCTAGATGGAATAAAATTTTGTCTTGAATGTGAAAATCAATGAAAATTGTGCATGTATCCAAGAGCTGATAGGTGGTGGCAAAGTCTGGATCTTATTGATAAAGTTGGGGCCACTTAGATGCCTCATGTCCATAGGAATGGAGCACAGTGGTGAGTGAAAATATGGGAGGTCGATTGAGGCAGTCAGTGACACAATTTGAGCTCCCTATCTTCTACTTGATGTTGATATGGTACTACTACAGGTAGGTGGACCACTTCTGATGGTAGTCGTTTTGCAACTTCCCCCATGTCTGTATGAACTGCAGAGGCTTGTGATCAATGTGGATGATCATCTCCTTTCCCAGAATGTAATTTTTCCATTGACGACATGTTTGGACAATGGAATACATTTCTTTTTTATAGGTGGGCTATTTCCAGACAGTATCTGAGAGTGTCTCACTATGGTATGCCATTGGATGACCATGATGAGTGAGAATTGTGGCTACAACATAGTCAAATGCATCAGTCTCAATCTCAAACAGTTATTGTAGATCGAGAAAGGATAGTATTGGAGTTGAGCACAAGCGATACTTCAGATCATCAAATGATCAGTGTTGTTCCTTCCCCCACATGAAATTTTCCCTGCCACCTCCCTTGGTGAGTTGGATTAGGACCCATGCAATATGTGAGAAGCCCAACAAAAACTGTCGGTAGATGTTGGCTAGTTGCAAGAAGATCCGAAGCTCGGCGAGTAAGGTCGAGGTTGGCCAGTCACGAATGACTTGGATTTTAGCTGGATCAACATGTACCCCATGCTCATCAACAATGTAGCCCAAGTATTGGACCCTTTTCATGCCAAAGGAGCATTTTTCCAAGTTGGCATATAGCTTGTGCTGCTGCAGAGTGCTCACAACCTGTTGAATATGATGCATGTGCTCCTCCCAAGTTCTGTTGAAGATGAGGATGTCATCGAAATATACCACCACAAAAGAGTTGGTGAAGGGTCTCAATACATCATCCATAAATCTCATGAAAGTAGTGGGTGCATTTGTTAAGACAAAGGGCATGACCAACCATTCAAAGAGACCTTATTTGGATTTGAAGGATGTCTTCCATACATTAGTTGATTCGATGGGAACCTGGTGGTAGCCAGACATTAGGTCAATCTTGCTAAAGAAAATTTCCCCCTTGAGTTGGTCAAGAATGTCATCAATCCTATGAATTCAGTATCGGTTCCTGACCGTGGTTTTGTTTAATGCTCTGTAATCAATGTAGAGTCACCAGGTCCTGTCATTCTTCTGCACCAATACAATCAGGCTTCCGCAAGGGGAGGAGATGGGTGTGATGTGCCCCTTTTGAAGAAACTCTTGGATCTGATGCTTGATTTCACCATTTTTCATCAACGAGTGACAATAGACTAGTACATTAGGTAGAGGTGCACCAGGGTTTAGATCAATTGGATGCTTGACTTAGCAGTGCATCGGTACCCTGATAGGTGAGGCAAATATGTCTCTATACTCTTCCATGATCCTGTCCACTTGCTTCTGCTGCAAAGAGAGGATCTGTGTAGAGGACATGGATGTGGCGATGACCTTATTCTTATTGTGACATGGATCACAAAGAATATGAACTTCCCAATATGTGAAATTACCTTACTACATTGCTTAGCATAGATTAAAGAAACAATGGTAGGCAACGCTACCTCTGGTATCCTATAAAATTGTCTACCCAAAGTAATAATAACACTCTGGGGTATAAACTCATACACAACATGATGCTTCCATAAATATGGTTGTTCTAAAATAACATGACAAAATTCAAGGGGAGAAATATCACACCATACCTTGTCTTTGAAAGGCTTGATGCCATAGGGAAGATGAAAATGTTGGCTGACACGAAGATCTCTTCCTTGGCGAAGCCAATCGATGGTGTAGGGATGTGGGTGCGGTGTCATAAGAAGTTCCAATTGCTTGACAACCTCTGTTGATATCAGGTTCTTATGATTACTGCTATCGATAATGAAATGAAGCGAAGCCCACTTTACCCACATTTGTGAGTGAAGAAGGCATTTCCCTACCTCTGGTTCTTCTCGCTCACTTGGCCAAAATTTGGTGGTAGCGAAAATGGCATTGAGTTCAACATCAATAATTTGCTTCCCTCCTTCTAGATTTTAATTGAAGTCAGAATCGACCTTGGACTTGGATGCCTTTATCTCGGGCACAAGTGACTGCTTCGAGCGACATTCTTCAATGTTGTGCCAAGGGATTTTATGGTATTCACACCATTTTCCCATGTCCTTCTTCATATTTTCATTGCCCTTCTTATGTTGCAGCTTGGACTAGTTGTCTTGAGAGTGTACATATTTTATTTGTCCCTTTCCATGTGGGTTGGGGCCATCTTTTCCCTTCTTCGGCTGTGAGGAGTTTGCAAATCCAAAATCTCGCCACTTCTGCTTAAATTTCTACTCGACCTTGACAAAATATCTATAAGTCATACCCAATGAGGTGATGTCCAAAAAATCCATTTCTGTTTGAATGTATCTATGCAAATAACCATGATATTTGAGCACCAGATGTTCCTCAGAGTATTTTATACCTAATTTGGTGCATAGGGTATGGAAATTATTGGAGAAATCTGGTATTGTTTGGTCCCGTTCTTGACACAGGGTGGTCCATCGAGTGTATTGGTCCTCATAGCTTCCAACAGACTAGTATTGTTCTTTAATGGAATTCCAAAAGGAATCCCATGTAATGGAAACCACAAATATTTCTGATTCCTCTATGGCCCTTTGCTCAGAGTAAGTATCCCACCAGTCCCTAACATGGGGGATGGCCTTGAGGAGTGGAAAAGTAATCTTTTCCCTATCGAAAAAATTATGGACCTAAAAATACCTTTCAAGAAGATTCAACCATTTATCTACAACATCCGTATATATCAGTCCTTCAAATAATGGAATATCAAATTTTACCTATACCTTGAAGGGGGTTGCATGGCCGCTTGATGAAGATGCTTCTCCTGTAGGCAACCGTCGAAGGATCTGCGCAAAGTTTTCCATCATTTTGTTCCCTTTTCATGCGAGAGATTCCTTAAGCAACATTTTAAAAGTATTTCCTGCTCCATCATCTTTATTTTCGTCCCCTATGGTATGTTGTCGGGCTCGGCGTGATCGATCTTACAACTACTCGATTGGTTTGAATCCCAACTTCTTGTACCCAAATATTTTTGGGGACATGCACTGTTGGCCCTTGGTCATGTATTAAGGAAGGAAAAAAATATTAAGGAAGAAAGACAAAGTATGAAGTGTGCAGAAGGCACACAAACCGAGGAAGGGTCGAAGTGGGTAAAGAAGAAGAAAAGAAGAAATCAGGTAAAGAAAAGAATGTAATTGAAAGCGAAGATCAAGGAAGACAAAGAATCAAAGAAGATAGATCATGGAAAACTCAACACGTAGAAAAATATACTAATGGGTGCTTTGGAGCACCTCGTGGAGAAGAAGGAAGAACAGGTTGGCAAAGCCCTTAAAATGCAGGTCATGTGGACCTAGGGTTTTGAACCTAGGGTTTTGGACCTAGGGTTTTGACACTTAGGATTCATTCTAAGGTTGTATAAGAGTCATGAAATGTATAAATAAAGGTCTAGAAGAGTTGAGAGGGTTGGTTGTCGTTGTTGTTAGTGATAGCATTACTGAGAGATAGAAGTGTTTTGTGGTAAGAGAATTATGTATTCTGGATCTTTAGCTGCATGTGAAAATCGACTCTACAGCAGGGTGTGCAGGGAGGGGAGATAAAGAGGAAGAGAGAGAGAGATCCACAACTAAGCACATAGATAGACCTGTATGTTTTCATCTATTATATCAAGAAACACAGTTCTGTGGACGTAGCCCTAGGGAGAGGGTGAACCACATAAATCTTGTTGTTATTTATGGTTGATGTTGTGTTATTTGTTATCTGTTATACTATTATTGCATTGTTGTTTCCTTATTAAAGATAGGAGGTATAAGCTAACGTCGTGAATCTAGGTGTAAGAATTATAAAGAATCTCTAGGTTACATTGTGTTGTTGTTATGGAATCATTTTGAATTTCCTCTAGTTGTAGACACATGTGTCCTGCAACCCCCTTATTTCTACTTCGGGTGAGACTTCATCTTCTTTGCAAGTGTTGTCAAAAGGTCTAGTAGTTAGGGTTTGTTGGTGGGATATTTGATTTTAACCCTAGGTATGCCTCTATCCCAACAAATGGTTCCATTTCCGGGACCGAGATCTTCTTAAGGGAATGTCAAGGTGGTTTCCATCAAAGACAAAAATTCAAAACTAGATAGAAGAACAAGAAAGGGACTTATCCATAGCTCAGAAAAAGAACCCTAGCATTAGTACAAAAGATTGGTTGGGGAGGTAAATCTTTACTGATGTGCATGAAATTTTATTTACAGGAGTTCATAAGGATTTATATGAGTGGTTAGCCAGACTAGAAGACACTAAGTTTGAAATTAGATCTAGACCACCTGTGGTTTGGACAATGATAATGATTAAGAAAGTCAAGAGAGTTGATAACGCTATATCCAGAGAAATATATATCTAGTTTGATAGCACTATTGGAGGGTACATTACTGAGTTTTCTTTTAAAAGAGTGGAATCATATACTCAAGTAGAGAGGTATTTCTTCAAGGGACCTAGAGGGAAGTTTCTACACTTCTTGAAGTTAAATATTAAGATGGTATTGCATGAGAAGAATATCCTGAAGATACAATAATCAGTTGGAGTTTAAAGCTAATGTTTAGAAATTTAGATAGTGACAGTGACACAGAGGATACACGCGCAATGAGAGATCATTCAGAGAGGTTCCTCTTGCGAACCTTCTTAGGTGGAGCTACGGGCCATTAGCACAAGACAAAGGATTATACAATGGAGAAGAAGTAGAGCTAACAAATGAAGAGTATTCAGAATTCGCAAGGGCAGAGGAAGTAGAGACTGAAGAGCTTCGCTGAGGAGAACCAGAAACTTTAGGGACTTCACCAACTGTTGAAGTAACAATTATTATTTCTCCTCTTGTTTTAGCAACATTAAGTAGCCAGAGTAACCAGAGTAATCAGAGCACTCTGAGTGTTGTTACAAGTAGTTTAGTACATACTCATTCAATAAACCTAGGAAGATCCATGGCAGATGAAATGAGGCTACCTATTTTTAGAGGATATGGATCTAAGAATCCTGACCAACATTGTTTCTTATGGGAAGTTGTATGGAGCATTAAGCAAGTCACTGACAAAGCTGTTAAGAGAGCTCAGTTTAGTACTACCTTGAGGGACCGTGCACTAAGCTAGTATATGAAGTTTGTTACAGGATATGTATAGCCTAAAACACTGAGTGACATTAAGATTGTGTTGAGTGCAGAGTTAAATAAACCTAAGTCAGAGTCAAAGTGCATTAAAAAGTTGAAGGAAATCAAGAAGAAGGTGACTAAACCTGTTTGGGAGTTTGATCACAGGTTTAAGACCTTGACAGGCCATTTAAGTTTTCAGATTCTAGAAAAGCAACATAAGGAATGGTTCATCACTGCCCTCCTACCACACATTAGAGTTCCTCTGATGCAACAAAAGGTTGCTTCACAGGCTAAAGCTCTGGAGATTTCAATTAACTAGTTTATCTTTACAGGTTGAAAACATGAACAAGGACAAAGGAAAAGACAAAAGAGAATATATCTGGTGTATGACGTGTAAAGAAAAGGGCCATGAAAAAGAGCATTGTTCTTTATTTAATGAATACTTGGCCTCTGGAGCACCTAACCCTTTGAAGTAGGATACTTTACCATGGTGTGAGGTATGTAGAAATAGACATCGCCCAGGCGAATTTTATTATATGAAGAAATATGTCCAGACACCCACCAATCTTTATAGCACATTCTGTAAATCTGTGGAGCATGATGAGAAGGACTATAGGGCTTATGACCTCATGCATGAAAGGTCAATGGATACATATAGAATTCAAGGAGAATTACAGTCAGAAGGAAACACTGTGCAGTTCAATTCCCCAGGAAGAGGAAACTTCAACCCTCATGGTGGATTCGGGGGAAGAGGATGAATAGGAGGCATGGGTTGAGGTCGAGGTCAGATCATTTTCTATAACTGTGCCCAACCAGGCCATTTGGCAAGGGATTGTCAGAACCCTTGTACTACTTGTAGCTACTGTAATTCATTTGACCATGTCATTGAAGATTGTCCAGTATTATTAGATAAACTTCAGGAAAGATGAGGTGGAAACCAACAAGTCCAACTAATATTAGTTAAACCTAATGGTGAGGATCTCTGAGTCATTTTCATCTATAGAGGAGGTGTTGTCACAAGAGAAGACATGGTGACTCTAGGAAACACCACACATGGATCAGGGATCAGAAGAAGCAAGAAGATAATTTTTAGGTGAACATGCTTCTTCATCTAGGGCACAACTAGAAGTAAGGGAATGTGAAATGCCTCCAACATTTGATGATTCTGCCCTAGCTAGATAGGGAAAAGAGGTAAGCAATATTATGGACTTATTGTATACTTGTATCAATTTGATTAAAGATTAAAGATATGTGCATGAACTACAACACCTGATAATATAGCATGAAATTGGGAGAATATATCCTCTAATGAGTAGAGATTTGAATCAAGTATATAGAAAAAGGAGGATAAGCAAGAAACTACACCTTAGTGCTCAAATTGGAGACTACGCCATAGACTATGTGGTCCTCGACTTGGGATCAGAGGTAAATGTTATGACAAAGAAAACTTGGGCATTGATGGGAAAACCTAAGTTGATTTACTCTCCCATTAGGTCCAGGATGGATAATCAGTAGGCGGTGAGCCCCTTTGGAAGACTAGAGCATGTCCCAGTGGACATCAACAGAGTGAGGACATTTGCAGACTTCGAAGCGATTGATATTGTTGATCATAGATGCCCCTACCCTGCCCTATTAGGAATTGATTGATATTTCAACAATTATACTATTGTTGAACTAAAAAAGAGAAGAATGACATTTGAAGGTGATGGCCTCAGGGTCATTGCCCCTCTTGATCCTAATGAAGATCGCAGATACACATAACTGATAAGAGAAGAATACCATGCCTATGATCTAGAGGACATCTATAAACTGACAGCAGAGCATCATGATTATATTAATCCTACAATAGATGGAAATATGAGTTGGCGAAGTGAAAGTGCATGCTCATCAGATTCATAAGAAGCATTGGAAAATTGGCAGAACATAATGTATGAAGTCTCTATGTGAAGGCATGCCAGATTGACCAAGGCAGTTCGTTGGATTGGCACAGAAGTAAGTAAACTTCCTACATTTGATGGATTGAATAAGTTAGAGACATTTCTATGTGAATTTGAAGGAATTGTACTAGTACAACATGTTGATTAAGGTTGGTTGTCATTGATGTCAACCCTTGAAGAAAGACCCGTAGCACAAAGGTTTGGGTAATGGACTCAATATAGTTTGATGTAAATATGACTCATTATTGTTTTTTCATTGTTGATAAGAAGTAAATATGGATGAACACCAAAGTGGTCCCCTTATGGTGAAAGCCCTCACGAGAAGACGCTTTGTGGAGTAAGAGAACCCATGCTTAATTGTGGAATAATGAGATGAAGGAAAGTAATTTTTTCAGG
>SNQJ01S0219475.1:0-15211 GCA_010110895.2 Picea sitchensis
TAAAAGAAGCGGAGCGGAGAAACTGCAGCCACGTTTCTTTGGACCTTATAGGGTCAGCAGGAGGATAGGGGAAGTAGCTTATGAGCTGGAGCTTCCTCAGGGTAGAAAAAATCACAACGTCTTCCATGTCTCGTGCCTTAAGTTTGAAGCAATGCAACATTTGCATTAAGGGTTCCAATTTATGAAATCGTCCCTCGGGAGGGGATGGATAATCTAGTCACCTAGTCCATGCCTAAACAAGCTTGCAGCATGTCACGAAACTCAAAAATGTTACTCTATTAGGTTTGTATGCCCTGAGAAGGAATTGGCCAAGAGTCCCTGAAATTGTTTGGGATGCAACTTGCAACTGGGCATAAAACGAAAACCGAGACTTGGATTGAGGAACCGTCGACTCCGATGGATTACTAAGAGAGGATTTCAGCTATACCACCCCACTCCTGGGTGCCATGCCTCAAAAGTTTCTTTACTCATTGATTTCGAGAACTAGTGTTTTTCTTAGTTTGAATAAATGCAACATTTAGATTAAGGGGTCCAATTTATGAAATCGTCCCTCAATAGAGGATGGATAATGTGGTCACCTATTCCATGCCTAAACAAGTTTGTAGCATCTCATGGAACTCAAAAATGTTGTTTCGTTAGTCTTTTATGCCATGAGGAGGAATTGACCAAGAGTCCCCGAAATGGTTTGGGATGCGACTTGCAACTGGGCATATCACGAAAACCGAGACTAGGATTGAGGAATCATCGTCTCCATTGCATTCATGGTATAGGATTTTAGCTAGAGCACCTCGCACTCATAGTTCCAATCCCTCGGAAGTTGTTTGTTTAATCGATTTCGAGAACTAGTGTTTTGCTCAGTAAGAAATAATGCAACATTTGGATTTAGGGGTCCAATTTAGGAAACCATGCCTCGAGAGCGGATGGACAATGTTATCACCTAGTCCATGCCTAAACAAGCATGCAACATTTCATGGAACTAAAAAATGTTGCTCCATTAGAATTTTATGCCCCGAGGAGGATTTGGCCAAGAGTCCCCGAAATGGTTTGGGATGTCACTTGCCGCTGGGCATAAAACAAAAAATGAGACTCGGATTGAGGAACTGTCGACTTCGATGGATTATGGGGATAAGATTTCATCTAGAGCACCCCTCACTCCAGGGTGCCATGCCTCAGAAGTTGTTTTATTCATTGATTTCGAGAACTAGTGTTTGACTCAGTTTCAAGCAATACAACAATTGGATTAAGGGGTACAATTTGTGAAACTGTCCCTCATGAGTAGATCGATAATTTGGTCACCTAGTCCATACCTAAACAACCTTGCAACATTTCACGGAACTCAAAAATGTTGTTCCATTAGGTTTTTATGCCCTAAGGAGGAATTGACTAAGAGTCCCTGAAATGGTTTGGGATTCGACTTGAAACTCGGCATATCACGAAAATCGAGACTCAGATTGAGGAATCGTCGTCTCCGTTGGATTCCTAGCATAGGATTTCAGCTAGAGCACCCCTCACTCCTGGGTCAAATCCCTCGAAAGTTATTTTTTTATCGATTTTGAGAACTAGGGTTTTGTTTTGTTTGAAGCAATGAAACATTTGGATTTAGGAGTCCAATATATGAAACCATGACTCAGGAGAGGATAAACAATGTGGTCACATAGTCCATGCCTAAATAAGCTTGCAGCATCTCACGGAACTCAAAAAAGTTGCTCTGTCATCTTTTTATGCCCTGAGGAGGAATTGGCCAAGAGTCCCCGAAATGGTTTGGGATGCGACTTGCAATTAGGCATAAAACGAAAACCGAGTCTTGGATTCAAGAACCATTGACTTCATTGGATTTCTGGGATAGGATTTCAACTAAAGCACCCCTCATTCTCAGGTGCCATGCCTCAGAAGTTGTTTTACTCATTGATTTTGCGAATTAGTGTTTGGCTCAATTTGAAGCAATGCATCATTTGGATTAAGGGGTCCAATTTATGAAACCGTATCTCGTGACCAGATCGATAATGTGGTCACCTAGTCCATGCCTAAACAAGTTTCCAACATCTCACAAAACTCAAAAATGTTGCTCCGTTAGGTTTTTTATGCCCCGAGGAGGAATTGGCCAAGAGTCATCGAAATGGTTTGAGATGCGACTCGCAACTCGGCATATCACGAAAACCAAGACTCGGATTGAGGAACCGTCATCTCCGTTGGATTCCTGGCTTAGGATTTCAGCTAGAGAACCCCACACTCCTGGGTTCAATCCCTCAGAAGTTTTTTTTTCATCGATTTTGAGAACTAGGGTTTTGCTTAGTTTGAAGGAATGCAACATTTGGATTTATGGGTCCAATATATGAAACCATGTCTCGAGAGAGGATGGACAATGTGGTCACATAGTCCATGCCTAAACAATCTTGCGGCATCTCATGGAACTCAAAAATGTTGCTTTGTTAGATGTTTAAGCCCTGAGGAGGAATTGGCCAAGAGTCCCCGAAATAGTTTGGAATGTGACTTGCAATTAAGCATAAAACAAAAACCGAGTCTCGGATTTTGGAACCGTTGACTCCGATGGATTTCTGGGATAGGATTTCATTTAGAGCACCCCTCACTCTCAGATTCCATGCCTCATAAGTTGCTTTACACCTTGATTTTGAGAACTACTATTTTGCTCAATTTGAAGCAATGCAACATTTGGATTAAAGGAACTTATGAAACTGTGCCTCGAGATCAGATGGACAATGTGGTCACATAGTCCATGCCTAAACAAGTTTATAGCATCTCCCAAAACTCAAAAATGTTGCTTCGTTAGGTTTTTATGCCCTAAGGAGGATTGGCTAAAAGTCCCTGAAATGGTTTGGGATGCGACTAACAACTGGGCATAAAATGAAAACTGAGACTCGGATTGAGGAACCATCGACTCCGATGGATTACTAGTATAGGATTATAGCTAGACCACCCCTCACTCCCGATTGTCATGCCTTGGAAGTTGTTTTACTCATTGATTTGGAGAACTAGTGTTTTGCTCAGTTTGAAGCAATGTAGTATTTGGATTAAGGGGTCCAATTTATGAAATCGTCTCTCAGAAGCATATGAATAATGTGGTCACCTAATCCATGCCTAAATAAGCTTGCAACATATCATGGAACTCAAAAATGTTGCGTCGTTAGTTTTTTATGTCCTAAGGAGGAATTGGCCAAAAGTCCCCGAAATGGTTTGGGATGCGACTTGCAGCTGGGCATATCACGAAAGCCAAGACTCGTATTGAGGAACCGTCGCCTCCCTTGGATTCGTGGCAGAAAATTTTAGTTAAAGCACCCCTCACTCTCCATTCTAATCCCTCAGAATTTGTTTTTTTCATCTATTTCGAGAAATAGTGTTTTGCTCAGTAAGAAGCAATGCAACATTTGGATTTAGCGGTCCAATTTAGGAAACCATGCCTCGAGAGCAGATAGACAATGTGGCCACCTAGTCCATACCTAAACAAGCATGCGACATCTCATAGAACTCAAAATGTTGCTCCGTTGGTCTTTTATGTCATAAGAAAGAATTGGCCAAGAGTCCCCAAAATGGTTTGGGATGCCACTTGCAACTGGGCATAAAACGAAAATGGAGACTCAGATTGAGAAAACGTCGACTTCGATGGATTACTCAGATAGGATGTCATCTAGAGGACCCCTCACTCCCGGGTGCCATGCCTCAGAAGTTGCTTTAGACATTGATTTCGAGAACTAGTGTTTTTCTCAGTTTGAAGCAATGCAACATTTGGATTAAGGGGTCCAATTTATGAAATCGTCCCTTGGGAGCGGATGGATAATGTGGTCAGCTATTCCATTCCTAAACAAGCTTGCATCATCTCATGGAACTCAAAAATGTTGCTCCGTTAGATTTTATGCTCTTAGAAGGAATTGGCCAAGGGTCCCTAAAATGGTTTGGGATGCGACTTGCAACTGGGCATAAAACGAAAATCGAAACATAGATTGAGGAACCGTCGACTTCGTTGGATTACTAGGATAGGATTTCAGCTAGACCACCCCTCACTCTCGGGTGCCATGCCTTGTAATTTGCTTTACTCATTGATTTCGAGAACTAGTGTTTTGCTCAGTTTGAAGCAATGCATCATTTGGATTAAGGGGTCCAATTTATGAAATCATCCCTCGGGAGCAAATGGATAATGTGGTCACCTAGTCCATGCTTAAATAAGTTTGCAGCATCTCACGGAACTCAAAAATGTTGCTCCATTAGTCTTTTATGACCTGAGGAGGAATTGGCCAAGAGTCCTCGAAATGGTTTGGGATGCGACTTGCAACTAGGCATATCACGAAAATCGAAAGTCGGATTGAGGAACTGTCATCTCTGTTGGATTCCTGACATAGGATTTTAGCTAGAGGATCCCTTACTCCCAGTTCCAATCCCTCGGAAGTTGTTTTTTTCATTGATTTTGAGAACTAATGTTTTCCTCAATAAGAAGCAATGCAGCATTTGGATTTAGGGGTCCAATTTAAGAAGCCATTCCTCGAGAGCGGATGGACAATGTGGTCACCTAATTCATGCCTAAACAAGAATGCAACATCTCATGGAACTCAAAAATGTTGCTCCGTTAGGCTTCTATGCCCTGAGAAGGAATTGGCCAAGAGTCCCCGAAATGGTTTGGGATGCCATTTGCAACTGAGCATAAAACGAAAACCGAGACTCGGATTGAGGAACCGTCGACTTCGATGGATTACTGGGATAGGATTTCATCTAGAGCATCCTTCACTCCTGGGTGCCATGCCTCGGAAGTTGTTTTACTCATTGATTTCGAGAGCTAGTGTTTTGCTCAGTTTGAAGTAATGCAACATTTGGATTAAGGGGTCTAATTTATGAAATCATCCCTCGGAAACGGATGGTTAATGTAGTCACCTAGTACATGCCTAAACAAACTTGCAGCATCTCGCGGAACTCAAAAATGCTACTCCGTTAGGTTTTTATGCCCTGAGGAGGAATTGGCCAAGAGTCCCTGAAATTGTTTGGGATGCGACTTGCAACTGGGCATAAAACGAAAACTGAGACTTTGACTAAGGAATCGTCGACTTCGATGGATTAATAAGATAGGATTTCAGCTAGATCACCCCTAACTCCCGGGTGCCATGCCTTGGAAGTTTCTTTACTCATTGATTTTGAGAACTAGTGTTTCACTCAGTTTGAAGAAATGCAACATTTGGATTAAGGGGTCCAATTTATGAAATCATCCATCAGGAGTGGATGGATAATGTGGTCACCTATTCCATGCCTAAACAAGCTTGCAACATCTCACAGAACTCAAAAATGTTGCTCCGTTAGTCTTTTATGCCATGAAGAGTAATTGGCCAAGAGTCCCCGAAATGGTTTGGGATGCGAATTGCAACTGGACATATCATGAAAATCAAGACTCGGATTGAGGAACCATAGTCTCCGTTGGATTCCTAGCATAGGATTTTATCTATCTCACCCCTCACTCCCGGTTCCAATCCCTTAGAAATTATTTTTTCCATCTATTTCGAGAAATAGTGTTTTGCTCAATAAGAAGCAATGCAACATTTGGATTTAACAGTTCAATTTAGGAAACCATGCCTCGAGAGCCGATGGACAGTGTGGTCACCTAGTCCATGCCTAAACAAGCATGCAGCTTCTCATGGAACTCAAAAATGCTGCTCCGTCAAGCTTTTATGCCTTGAGGAGGAATTGGCCAAGACTCCCCGAAATGGTTTGGGATGTCACATGCAACTAGACATAAAATGAAAATTGAGACTCGGATTGAGGAACCGTCAACTTCGATAGATTACTCGGATAAGATTTCATCTAGAGCACCCCTCACTCCCATGTGCCATGCCTCGGAAGTTGCTTTACTCATTGATTTGGAGAGCTAGTGTTTTGCTCAGTTTGAAGCAATGCAACATTTCGATTAAGGGGTCAAATTTATAAAATCGTCCCTTGGGAGTGGATGGATAATGTGGTCACCTAGTCCATGCTTAAACAAGATTGTTGCATCTCACAGAACTAAAAAATTATGCTTCGTTAGGTTTTTATGCCCTTATGAGAAACTGGCCAAGAGTCCCTGAAATTGTTTAGGATGCGACTTGCAACTGGGCATAAAACGAAAACCGAGACTCGGATTGAGGAACCGTTGACTACGATGAATTACTAAGATAGGATTTCAGCTAGAACACCCTTCACTCTCGGGTGCCATGCCTCGAAAGTTGTTTTACTCATTGATTTCAAGAACTAGTGTTTTTCTCAATTTGAAACAATGCAACATTTGGATTACGGGGTCCAATTTATGAAACCATCCCTCAGGAAAAATGAATAATGTGGTCACCTAGTCCATTCCTTAACAAGATCGTAACATCTCACGAAACTCAAAAATGTTGCTCCGTTAGGCTTTTATGCCCTGAGGAGGAATTCGCTAAGAGTCCCCAAAATAGTTTGGGATGCGACTTGAAACTGGTCATATCACGAAAACTGAGAGTCGGATTGAGGAACCGTCGACTCTGATGGATTACTAGGATAGGATTTCAGCTAGACCACCCCTCACTCCCAGGTTCCATGCCTCAAAAGTTGTTTTACTCATTGATTTCAAGAACTAGTGTTTTGCTCAATTTGAAGCAATGCATCATTCAAATTAAGGGGTTTACTCTGGCTGGCAGTTTTTTGCAAATGGTTTTGAGAGACTTGTTGACGGCCTCAACTTGTCTATTTGTCTAGGGGTAATAAGGAGAAGAATGCCCATGTCTAAACTCCAGCTTAGATGCTAGCACTTTCATCATTTCGTTATGAAAGTGACTGCCATGATGAGTGACAATCTCACTCGAGATACCAAAGCGGATGATAATTTGATTGAATACAAAGAAGGGGACAGTCTTCCCATCGGATTTAACTGTAGGTATGGATTTGACCCACTTATTAAAGTAGTCAACGACCACGATAATGTGTTGATGCCCCCCAGCCGAATTTGGGTTGCAATCCACAAAATCAACCCCCACTTGGTGAAGGGACCGACATTAATGACTGGGTGAAGAGGGCCTGGATGCGAGCGCATTTTTCGAGTGAACACCTGGTAGTGGTGACACTTCTTAACCGCTTCAATAAAATCTTTAAAGATAGTAGGCCATAAATAACCGGCTCACAAATGTTTTTGGGTTGTTGCAAACCTGAATAGATGACCACCATAAGCCCCACTGTGGCAATCGTTCAGGACTGACTCGGCCTCTCCGTGCGTTAAACAACGACGCAAGATATTGTCTATTCCTCGGTGATACAAATTCTCACCAACGATAGTATAATTCTTAGCTTGGTACCTTACACGACATCGGTCATCTCGCGAGAGATGTTGAGGGAACTTCAAAGTTTGGAGATAGAGAACAATGTCTCCATACCAGGGGCCAGATGACGAGACAAGAAAAATCTGTTCGTACGTGAACGAATCAACATGGATAACATCCTCATCTGATCATGGAAAGTCAGATATTAACTTCGCGAAGACTAGTGATTTCTTGGATTTCGTAGAAGCGAAATCAAGATCAAACTCTTGTAAAATGACAATCCATTTATTATATTTTCCCCCTATGATACGCCTGGTAAGAACGTATTGACATGGATTGAAATCGGCAATCACAATAGTCTTGCAAAGTAATATATAATGACGCAAATGTTGGATTGCGTGGACGGCAGCCAAAGCTAGCTTTTCAACGTGAGAATAATTAAGCTCAGGGCCAACTAAGTTTCGACTAAGATAGTAGATGACATGTTCACGGAGCTCATCATTCTCTTGAACCAGAACCATACCAATCGTCTCCTCAGACGCGGTGATATAAAGCAAGTAATCTCTACTGTAGTCAGGAGGCTTCAACAGAGGTGTCGATACCATGGCTTTCTTCAAAGCATCGAAGGACTCATGGGCTCGCTCATCCCAAATAAAAGGGGTGTCCTTCAAAAGGCGTATGAAAACCTTAGTGATATTGGCATAATTCACTATAAACCGACGAAGAAAGTTAGCTTTCCCTGCAAACCTTGAAGTGGTCTAATCATGCGCGGGGAAGGAAATTGAAGTATTGCCTCAACCTTTAGTGGATCTACCATGATCTCAGTCTCAGAAACTAAAAAACCCAAAAGACGACCAGACTTAATGCAAAAGATGCACTTGTGAGGGTTCAATCAAATTCTATAGTAACTACATCTTTCAAAAACAAAACGAAGGTGCATAGCGTGATCCGCTCTCTTGCAAGAGTGAACAGCAAGATCAAGGTAAGCTTCGACTATATGATTAAGATTGTGAAAATCAAAAGTCAAGGCATGTTGAAAGGTTGCTCCGGCGTTTTTAAGGCCGAAAGGCATTTTCCGATAAGAGAAAGTACCCCAAGGACAAATAAATTTCGTCTTGTGTTGATCCTCGGATTTTATTTGAATTTGGTTATATCCTGAAAAATCCATCCATAAAAGAAAAAACTTCGCTTTCCGCACACACGTCGAGAATCTGATCGATGAAAGGTGTCGAGAAGTTGTCTTTAGGACAGGCTTTGTTCAGGTCACGAAAGTACATACATACATGAATGGTTCCTTGCTTCTTATCCACGGGAACGGGGTTGGATACCCATTCAGTCAAGGGAACCGGGTAGATCAAGCCAACATTAAGTAGCTTCTCCACCTCTGCCTTAATAGCAGGGGCCTTCTGGGGGTTGACAGCTCTAAGACGTTGTTGAATAGGTTTAGCATCCGGATAAGTTCTAATCTCATGCTCGACAATACGAGGGTTGATTCTTGGCATCTTTTCATATGACCAAGCAAATACGTCTCGGAATTCCTTGAAGAGTTCGGTGCAGATCAGGATTTCTTCTGGCAAACAATCTGCACCGATATTAACGTTTTCAACCTTTCCAAGGGTACGAGAGATATCGATCGTGACGGTAGGAGAAATACTCGCCCTGTTTCCTTCGGCATAAATGTCGTGCGTATCAAGTGGAACTACGACGTGACCAACTATCTCACTCAAAGTAGATCGAAAATCATCTTGTTCAATTCTTTCAATATCTGGGAGAAAATAAGAGCAGTGATGCATATCATCCCAAGGTTTGTCGGAACAATTCATGGCTTCGCTGATAGATTCGTCCAAAGGCAAAGTCTCATCGAGACAATCATGAAAACAAGACAACGAAGTGGCCCACACGGGCCTAAGAACGAGATCCTCCTCGTCCGTCAGCGAGGTAAAAGGACCGGGATCGGAAGAAGAGTCAAGAACAACTAGATATGCAATCTCTGCTGCCAATAGCGGCATGGCCATTCCAACATGCAACTGACCTTCACAAGACGAAGTCATGGAAGGTAGGGTCCACGGATCACTAAACTAGGAAGTGTGGAAAGGAATGGACATCCCGGTCGAAACAGGCCTACTGGACATGGCATAAACGTGATGACTCAGTGTCGCGAAGTCGAAAGTACCCATAAGGGAAGAATACATTCCGACACTGATATTCTCAGTTGTCGGCTGAGAATTGTCGATTGCAGGGATCGATGGTCCAATAGATGCATTAGGACTAGAGTACACAAAGGATAACTGGTCAATCGTCACGATATTCCCTTCATGAGGAAAACAAAGAGTACGGAAGATGGACGATACGACGACAACCATAGCATAGGTCCAATTGTGTCCTAGTAACAAGTTATAATCAAGAGGCGCATCAACTACCTCTACCGTCTTCCCACCTAACTGGACCAGAAAGGAAGGAAGAATACCACGAGGGCGGAAGGAATGACCGTCAAAAGCAGTCAACATGTTCAATGACTTGGAAAGAGTCGGAGAACCGAGAGCTTTCCAACAGATCAGGTACATCACAACCGCACATTTGATGGTATACTTTGAGTACTCCACGTGGATTTGAAAAGCCACATGATAAGGCAAGCGAGGCTTCACATCTACGACATCAAACTTGATAACTTTTGAGCCACTGGGTTCTCAAGCTCCTAAAGTAGATAGTAAGGCATTCCTCTGTGAAGGACACGTCTGGAGGACCTCCAAAGTCGACATCGCACAAGGGGTTTGACCCAGATCCTCAACAATAGAGTAGTTCTGGGCGGCTCTAGCATTTGGATTGTGGGTAGAGCGCTTGAGTACTCCTTTCGGAATACGAGGTGGTGGCTCTGGCTTTTCAATCTGTAAAGTTGTCTCCGGAGGAGGAGGAGATTCTAGACCAAGAATAGCTTGTGAAGAGCTATAATCTCGAGATCGAGTGGCTACATTAACTTTCGCATCGACCATATTGATACAGAAATGGTCGTTGTCTTGCAATGACAGGTTTTGACTCCCACCAGCCGCATTTCCGGCATTTGAGGAACTCGAGGTCATGTGTTGATTATGTTGGATTGGATTTGTCAGCATGGTGGGTGGTAGAGATAATAGCCTCGCAACTTTAACAAAGTTTGGGGCATAAATGGGAAAGGTGATCATCTGTGCAAAACTTATAAGGAAACTTCACCTTACGTCTTTCTCGTTTGCCCTCTCCAACATTATTATTCGTCTTCTCATTATTACCATTGTCCTTGGGTTTATTACCGTTTTTTCCACCCTTATGATTGTTATGCCATTTCCTCTTATTCTCGCCTGGTTGTTGGTTACCATTTGGGTTGGCCAACTATTGCACGGAGTGTACATCCGCCAACTGAGTGGGGTTGCAAGACACAGATGAAGTTGGCCCTCCTTCATATTGGTTTAGAGACAACTCTTTCGGATGGCTTATCACCGAGTCTGCAGACTTTACATTGGCGGTACCTACGATGTCATCGGCATGAGGTTCGGGCTTTTGTCTAGGGTCGTAAGTTGACTGCGGTGCATCTGGAAGAAGCTGGTATAACATCCCAGACTGAGCATAAAACAAGTCTAACTGCTGAGCTCTAAAGATCGCTTCTTCCTCAGTGGTAACCCCAGAAGTAGCAACGTCCTTCGAGATAGGAGCATGCAAAGACTTAAGGAACCATTCTAAAATAAAGGTCGGGTGTATAGGGGTCTTAATCAACCTCTTCCGTCTACGCCACTACTGGATATGATCTGAGATATGAGTGGTGGTGTTCTGGCGCAAAGTTGACAAAAGTTTTAGACCAGCATCGTAACGAATGGGCAACTAGAAGTGGTCAAGGAAGACCGACACCAACTAACTAAAAGTCCCATATGCCCCCCTAGGTAGCTCAATATACCATTTTGCAGCAACTCCGATGAGGGTGCTTTGAAATAATCTTAATCGAATAGAATCGTCATTAAGGGAATTCAATGAGCACCAAAGGTGAAAGGTAGTGACGTGATCACCAAGATCCTCTCCATTCTTACCTTCGAACTTCGAGATGTCCGAAGGAAGCTTGGTGGGGATGGGGGGCCATGGAGGATCATGACTCACAGGGTCGTTCATTAACTTAGACAAATCTGGCAGATTAAGCGTGGCCAGAAAAGGGAGACAGGGTTGCAGCGTCTGGCCCCAAGTCCTCGGGAAAGATTCTGCTTGAGGGACTGCAGCCCATCCAGGGTTTTGGTAAGCACCATGGCCATGTCCAGAATTATAAGGCTCTCCTCTGGGTTGATTAATAAAAGATTGGTTGGGCATCATCCCAGTAGGAATGTTCTGTTGAGGGTTATAAAAATTGCCCCCAACCGGATTGGATCCAGGTTGGGGGTTGCCCAAAGCGTGAAATTGACCTCCTTAAGGTGTGAATATCAAGGATAGAGGTGGATTCGCCATGCCAAACGTATTGGTCGGAATTGGCACTGAGGAGGTAGTGGTGTAGGACAGAACTTGAGCAGAACCTTGTCCGTCAGGTTGGTTGTTCCACCTAAAAGCAAGACGATTGGAACTGGGTTTAAAGGCAGGAATGCCTCCCATATTAGGAGTCGTTGGATAGGTTTGAGACCCACCAAATGAAAATGGAGTGTAAAGAGGTGTAGTGCCCCCAAGCCCAATGCTAACATTAGTGCCAGCAACTCGGATGGCGTTTGAAAACTGCGAAGTAAAGTTGGGCATACCATAAGAAAAGGGACTAGAAGCCATAGGGATGGACTAAACATTATAGCTTGGTGAGTGACCAAGAGACCCAAAAGGGTTCGAGGCGGTAGCTTGAGCATTCACTATAGGCTGAGCCATAGTAATGATAGGTGCCTCCGGCACTACAACCATTGTGGTTGCAAGAGTCGAAGGGGTGCCATTAACTATAGTGGGTGTAGGAGTCGAATGGCTCCCAGTGTTCTGAAGACTAGGTTCAGTACTCATCCTTGTAGAATCACAAGTCTGAATGGTGGATGTGTGTGTACCACTCCTAATAACTCTACGCCTTTTAGAAGGCAAAGACTCGAAATCTAGTGGTAACTGTAACAAGTGACGGGACCGGCAGGGAGGCTGGTCCAACTCCACGATGACTCAAGACTCTAAAGATACAAAATATATCCTAAGGCCAACTAGTAATCAAAGAGCACACCAAAAGTCAAATGGCCAATATGCATACAAACGGGGTAAAGTGGCTGAGAGTGGCCTCCCTCCCTAAAGAAGGTATGTCTCGCCCAAGAGGGGCCTGAGACTCCCTGCTAAAGATCGGAGGTAACAGAATCAGTTATAAGGGCCCTCGTGGGCTTAAAAACCAGTCGGTCAGATCCCCCCGGAGAGGTAATCCTCCATAAAGGTTGTGTGTTGTCCGACCCTTATCTGACCCAGGATACCTGCAGAATAACCCCTGCAAGTAACCTATGAGGCACCTAAGTCAAGCAACTAATAAACCACTGTAAAACCGATGCACAGGCGAACAGTCGTAAGTCAGGTCCACCATGTGGGCACGGTAGAAAAGCCCGAAACCTTGAAAGTACAGCCTCTCACGGAGGTAAAGGCACCAGCAAGATCCACAGATACAAATAGATCCCCAGAAATATCTCTGACGCTAGGAAGGTATCGGGGGGATATCCCTTCAACCGACTTCGCGCAACCTCATGATTAACTCTGGTGTGAGCGGAGCCTCTTGATATTACCAATTATACAATGGATTTCTCCACTCCCTGTCTCGGACACATATGTTGATTTAATTTCCTTGGAGAAGTTTACTCACAAAAATCCTATTCCAAGGCACTAAATCCTAAGCTAGTTTGTGTACCCTAGAAATAAAATCGTGACTAATCAATTTTCAAATTATAGCATTAATTTTAGTGGCCATGATTACTCAAAAAGGTATGGTAGTGAAACTCATGATGTTATGACTCTACAAGAAAAGTAAATATGAAAATAATGCAAAGTCCTAACCTTAACTTTCAATGAATGATATGCTTCTAAAAACCAATGCAATTTTCAATTTCAACTCTGCAATTCAGAAGTAAAAATGCAATCTTTCATGACATGCACTAAGCTAATGACAAGGACTAAAAAAGACCAAAATGCCAAGCAATGCAAAATGCCTATTTTTTGTATTTTCAATATAATAAAAATTAAAATGCATGGACTGCAAAGCAACTTGATATATAAACTCTACTGTGTATAGAAAGTGATAACTCAAGCATGATGCCAAGCAACAAAACACCCAGCCCAATGTACAAGGACAATCAAAATGAAAAGATGATGAGAAAGACTTCGCCCATAAATTCAACCAAAGATAGGTTTCCTGTCATCCCACAAGCACTTAACAAGCACTACCGAGACCCAAGAAGGCTCAGCAAACAGCAAATCCCACCCAACAACCACCAGACCAAGAAAACAAGCCAGGAAAACGGATGTATGTGACTGTTTGGGCAAACAGAGCGTATATACGCAGCTTGTAGAGGGACAACCTACATATGTACACGACTATCAGGGGAAAAAGCACATATATGTTTCAAAACAAGGCCAGGCAAGGGAGAAAGGCTGAAAACTCAGACCCAGAGTGAACAAACATTGTCAAGCATTGATGCGACAAGAAACATAATAGAAACAAGAGCAATCTAAGGATAAAAGTACTCCAAACCCTAAGAAAGAAGATTCAATCCCCACTATGGTCGCCAATTCTGTTACGAGGAAAAATCTCTCTATGGCTAGGGTAAACAACAACAGACAGAAATGACTGCAGAAATCAACTCTCTTCTCAAGTATGCTATGAAAACAAATATGCTAGCAAGAAAAGATAAAAGGCCTACCTCGTCTAGATGTTCGACAAAGTCCACCGTTGAGTGCTTGACCCAAAGGAATATACCTGCAACTAGTCCTCACCAAGCAAAGCAAGCATATGGCGATATTATGTATGTTAGCACATTCAATAGTATAATCCATTAATAAAAAAGACAAATACACCCATGGAATAATAATTCAATATATTTGCAAGATATCAATTGGACAGGAAAAGAGTATTTCTATTAATATATGATCAACAGAAATGAAAATGTTATAGACTTCCGTGTCGTCACGGTTTGGAACCGAGAAACTAAGTTCCTTCCAGCTGGGCCTCCACCACTTCAATCCTCCACCAAAGGCAAGCTCATAAGAGAGAAACAATAAGGTTCTCAATCAATAAGGGACGAGCGTGGGGGATGAATACTGTGTTCAGACTTAAAGGACAAAGGGATGTAGACTCAATATGAAGTAAATAATTCCTCCAGAGTAACTTTGCTCTCAAAGTTGAATTCTTTATCCCTTTTCCATAGCTTGGAATTGACCCATTTATAGCCTTCAAAAGGGAACTGAAGGGCCGAGTCAGAATGTTTCCCCTATATGGAAGGCCAAGGATCATAGATCTCCTGTCGTAACATGGAAACCCGACATTAATTTTCATTTTCTGGCACAAATCCTGATGTACACAGGCTATAGTGGAGCAGCCTGCGTATACGCATGTTGTATAGTGTGCAAGATGTGTACATGTGGAAAAATATTTGTTTTTAGCTCTGGATCTTACAAACAGGGATGATAAGTCTGCATGGGGAAATGCAAAAAGGCCTTCTGGGCAAGTTGCATGGGGTGAGGCAAATCTTGCTATAACATTGCAGAAAGTAAAGAGAGATGCAACAAATGGAAGAATGGACTCTCTCAGATGGAGGGAGCTGATCAAAGAATTCCAAAAGAGGAGCATGCATATTTCTCATTTAGGCATGAAGCTGGGATTAGGAGGGTGTTAATCCCCAACCATATGATCCATTGAAGAATCCGTAAAGACTATGAAGTATCTATCCATGCTCTTCATTGGAAGTAGCAGCCATGATAGCAACACGTGTTCAGTTTGACTCTAGAAGAAGTCTTCT
>SNQJ01S0219476.1:0-12310 GCA_010110895.2 Picea sitchensis
AGCTCAACCTTGGAGGCGAGCTGAGGAGCTAGGACTTTCTGGTTGTGTGTGGCCCCTTTGCGGCTCGGGGGGCTGAGGGGGAAGAAGAGTACCCCTAGCGTTTGGCTGGGAGGTACCAGTGGGTTCTTCATGGTCGGCAAGCAGGAGCTGGAGAGGCGGGAGCACATGGCTGCAAGTGAGAAAGGCCCAGGTACGCTTTCATATTTTTGGTAGAATGTGATAGGGTTTATGCTGGTATAGAAAATTAGTTGTAAATAATTTAATGGTTGTTTATGTAATTACTTGGGCAAATTATTTAGTATCTGCTATAGAAATGTTTGGCACGGCCTTCTCCTCCCTGTGCGCGTACCCAGCTGAAATTCTTGCACCCGGGGCTGATAAAAACCCCCTTTTTGTTGAGGCATGATACCCTGAGCTAGTCACGGAGGGTGCCAGGCCATTCTCCGTTCTGCCTATAAACCCCCTTGATCTTATTGTCCTGTTTCACCATTTCTCCGCATCTACGTCTTGTACAATGACACCCTAACCTCGAATCCACAAATCCTTTTCGTTGAGAAATCTTGGAATAAACGATTTACTTCAGCTTGATTGACATTTTCTTTGATATTAATATCTAAATTAAGACAAACGATCCATATGCTTACTCACTCCGCTCCTGGAACTAAATAAGACTATTTGAGACCCTCAGCCTGGATATATGCTTAGCCTCGAATCTAGATAGGTGCTTAGCCTCTAATCTGTTCCTGGTGGGGCGCGTTAGCCAGAAGATTAAGCGCGGCAAGAGCAATAACATGAAAAGAAGCACGTTGGGTAAGCGTATCAGGAGATACCGTGGGAAGGTTGCCCTTTACACCAGTCATTACAGATCTGTTCCAACATCGGCTAGGACCAACGACAAATGCCCTATGAGTTACTTTCTTCCCGGCCGCTAATGCGCCAATGTGATTTTCATGTTCGAACTATCTGTCGTTGTGTGATTAGCCTCACGAAACTCTAAAACATTCCTTCTCCATTATGGGGGCTCCTAGGGGATATTTGAAAATATAGGAAGTGCTGTTGGACGCGTACCCCAGTAAGGTATTTAATGTTTATATTTGATATATTCCTTTTTTCTGAAAATAATTCAATGGCTCCAGCCCCGCCCTCGTGGCTACTTGGAGTGTGTGTCAGGCAGCTGGTTGCTCTCCACCGTTCAGTTGTAAATCCCTGAACCTTCAATCGTCTGGCAGCTTATGGCGGCCTTCAGTCACAGATCATTTACATGCGGTGAATTTTGACGAGTCTGGTAATACGTAGATTCGGGAGTTACCGGTTCTCCATAAGATGCCTAGTTACTGCCTTCTTCTTAGGTCAAGGTTGGAGTTAGTCTATGGACGGCGTTAATGATTTTAGAATGGCGAGTTGATTGATTTAGGTTTAGGGTTAAACGTTAGTTGTTGATTTTAATGGTTAGGGTTACAGCTGTTCGTCATTGGTTTATGATTAATGATATTTGTCATTAATTTTTAGGCTAGATTCGGGTATTTTTCCTGATCGACTTGACTCTCGTTGTAACCCAGGGCAGGGAGTTGTCCGCGTAGATACAGGTCGTTATTATCGACCTTTTTAACACCCACCTTCTAGGCGGATACTGTCATTGACGGTCACATTGGTTTTCCTGTAACATTTAGTTATAATGCGCAGACAAGGAGTACGCATACAAACAGCAAGATCCAGAGATCAAGATCTTGCGGACAACAACAAGATCTATAAATGAAGGAACATCCATGTGCTCGTTCGTTCCATGCGTGTTTATATATTTTCAAAAATGAGTTCATATTACAGCTGTCTCTGGGCGAACCGTAATTTCTAAAAGGTTCTGATCCCTTTCCCAAATCGTAACAGTCATATTCATTCTTTTTCTAAACCTAAACTGTAAGATAACCCTCCATATAAATTGCCATGTTAATGCTATTTAGGGAAAACGTGGCTGTACTGTGGTGGCTATTATTTTTTTAGGCAAATATAAAATGCATGCATGAGCGCAGTGTAAATTATAGCCTCGGCATTGCTTAGGGAAATAGGCGGTAATGTGGCTGGTCTTATTGATTGGCTCTTTTTTATTTTAATTTTTAAGGTGTTATTGACTGGTGGCATTTTAATTTATTGACAATCTGGTGATTTCGTGGTGGCCGGCAACAACAGACAAACCGAGTTCCTTTATTACCATTTTATTGCAGTCATCATTAGACAAGTTATTTACCTGGTTGCCGAAGTTTATTCCTTATTGGGCAAGGTGGACTAGCCGCCAAACCCTCAAAGATTTTATTGCTTGTGTCGTGTCCTGATACTGGAATAAATGCTAAGATTATCGATCTCAGAATGCCCTTTCCCAAGCCTTGGGGCTCCCGAAACATTAAAGTAACCGCCCAGATTAAAAAGGTTGACAGCGAACATAATAACACAGCATGAATGAAGCACAGTTTGGCATCTAGCGGTTTAGTTATGTTAAGTTATATCACAGCTGTTGGGCTCGATAGTACTAGAATGAATGAGTTCTGTTTCCATAAAATCTGGTTCCTATATTATAACGAACCATCCTAAGTGAATGCATGTAAATGTCATCGGAAAGAATGAGATGTAATGTCACCGTAAGGTAAATGTGGCGACTGTAAAGCAATGTTGCGGTTAGGTTAGTACTTTTTAATATTTTATTTTATTTTTACTGTATTAAATATTTTTGAATAATGATCAGATTTTCTTCGTGATAGAGTATCATAAAACGGCTCAAAAGTTAGTTTATAAAAATATTGAAATGGATCCAGAAATCTAATCGTAAATCTTTCTTTTATAAGTAGGATTCTTAAATTCATTTTCGCCTTAGAGCAGCTGACCTGAAAGATAAACTTGGATAGAAATAATGTGTCCATTTTTATAATGATAACTATTATAAGTGATTTTAATGATTCCTGGGATTTAGACAGCGATGGAATAAAGTGTCCATTTTTAATGATAAATTATCTTGACCTGAAATATAAACTTGGATAGAAATAATGTGTCCATTTTTATAATGATAACTATTATAAGTGATTTTAATGATTCCTGGGATTTAGACAGCGATGAAATAAAGTGTCCATTTTTAATGATAAATTATCTTAAGTGATCATAATGATTTTTAAATTTTGGACAATGATGATCATAAGGATTTGAATGATAAATTTGAATGCAAGGCTACACTGAATTGAACAATAAAGCTCATAATGGTTAATTAGAATGTTAAGTGTAAGGATTATCAAGATGGCACCAAAGGGTGCCTTATCTTAAATATAAAAGATTGTTATTGTTAGCAGTATGGGAGGAGAAATTTTGGGCAATATGGTTAAGAGGTACCCATTCTACCACTTTGGAAATGTTATACTACGGTCATGTAACCATAGATCATGGGAGATAAGGCCCTTCTTAGGATCTTCTTTAGTATTGCCAATGCTTAAGAAGTGTTAGCAATTTTGATCACGAGGTGTTAATTGTTTAGGATCTAGCATCAATCTTGGATATATAATAGTTGAGGTATTTTGTTATTTAAGGACTAGAAATTCGGGGTTGTTGCTACAATTACTGGTCCACACTTATGGCCGATCCAATTACAAGTTAGATCACGCAATGAATGATAATGTAAAATACACTGATTGCGTCAACTGAATTTAGGATTGATTGTTAGGGATTAAATGTTACTTATTGCGTCAAAGGACAAATTTTGCTATCCATCATATTTATGATCACAATTGATGACTATTGATTTGGTTCATGTTATCCCAGTTGAGAACCGACTCGCGCAACAAGGCCCTAGAATGATTAATTTTAGAAGGTACCTAGATGGCAATTGATCTATAGTTGCACGAGGGAATGGCCTCGAGACTAGGGTAGAATGTAGTCCTTGTTCAACTAATGTTGTACAGGGTCGTACACTTTTGTGCGCTCAGTCTGCTAGTGTCAGGGGGCGACGTAGAGTCAAGGGTGTCTAGTACTTCTACACGCACGCACACTTTAAAAAAAAAAAAAAAAATTTGCACCTGTTATCAGCGTAGTTGTACTAAGGAAGAAGGGGTGTTACATAAACACTTACAGCCAGAGACAATTAGCTCATGGGAGGAATTGAAGAATGTATTTTTGAAATTTTGGAGAAAGAGGAAATCTTTGGATCTACATCTTACAGAGTTCTATGCCATGAAAAGGCAGAGAAGTGAAACTATTTCTACATTTAGTAGAAGGTTTTCCAATATTTATTACAAGTTTCCCAAAGAAGTTCAACCCACTGAAGTTGTTTCCATGCTCCATTATGCAACATCCTTTCATCCATATTTGTCTTTCCTTCTGATGGAAAGAAGATCTAAGTCCCCACAACAAATGTTTAATGATTCTTAGGAGATTCAAAACAATATTCAAGCATGTAAACAAATTAAAAATGAGGAGTTGGATGTTAAAGGACATGATAATGAATATGAACAAAAAACGGTTCATTTGAATCTTGAGCAGAGCGTTAATAATATCGTGTGATCTTTTGAAGTTTTAAACTTTGATGATTTTGCAGAGGATTACATTCCACTTATTGAAAAAGAAGGTTCTAATTTAGCTTCCGATCCATCTGATGGTAATCATGGAGCTAATTGTTTTATGTATTCATTTGTAGACAGTCAATGAAATGAATTTGCAAATCATCTTGTTGAAGAGCAGGTTGATGTCCCAAGCCTTTTCCTATTAGATGGCATTGTAGATGTTGTTGATTTTCCTATATATGATGAATATGATGTTGAATTTCTAGAAACACAAATTGTATGTTCTCTATAAGAAAATGTTCATTTTCAACAATCTAGTGAGAGCAAACAGTGTACATATCACAGTTACAAAGAAGAGTATGAAGAAAATAGCGAATACGTTGAAGGAAATTATTTACCTTTATGCTTTTCTTCCTTTAAATTGTTGAAATAAAATTTAAATATCATCATTGAAGTAAAGGAATGTGTGCTGATGAAAAATCACACTGATTCACGGGAAAAAATTGACAAGAAATTGCAACAATCTTCTCATGTGTTTGATGACCCTGTTGCTTGTTATATGGAAGGTTTTATCAATTCAAAATTGCAACCATTGGTCAAAGATGAATCTGGAAATGTATATGATGATGAGTTTTTTCCCAAATCAGCCATGTCCTTCTTGCCATGAGGGTTTCATTGCATGAATTTAATACATATCTTCAGCCCTTTCATGATAGCCATCAGTTTGAGATTTATGAAAGCCGAAATGTAGTTGGAAGGCTAATACAAGATGACAGTCTTGTGCAATCTCCTGAAATCAATTTTCTTTCTTTTCAAGAAGCTTTTGCAGCATGTTTGGAAACAACGAATGGACCTAAGTTTTTAAATTTGGTCAATATTGAATTTGTCGAGTTTCCATTAAGAGGGTTCTCCCTTTCAATATTGATCAAAGATACGCAAGGAATTCAACCCATGGACAAGACACTTGCATGGTTGAACTAGATTTTTTATTTCACCTAATCAAATAGCTCAGAGATTAGATTAGTGTAGTTAGAAGTTTGAATAAGCTCAGCATGGTGAGCATTTCTTTCCTCATTTTTCAGTTTATATTTTCAGTTTCGCCTTAGTTCAGTTGTAGAATAAGTTGGTGGAGAAACAGATTACAGGTTGCAAATCACAGTATATGGCTTGGGAACAACCTAATCGATAAGGCACCTGGTCTGTTGTTATTTTCTACCTCACAGGGAGGATAGCATCCCCATTGGAGCCAATTGTTAGCACCATCATTTTCATAGCTAAGGTTAGAGGTTTGTCAGCAGTTTGCAAAGTCATGCCTGTTAGCACCAATATTGTTTTTATGCCTGACATCATCTAACATGTCCAAGGGTCGGTTTCAAAAAGAAGATTTATCATTTATTATTTCCATTTCCATTTGCAATTGCACGCTACAAAATTCATTGCACACTGCAAAATTTCTTGCGCACCACGCAGAGGATGTTGTCACACAGAGGATGTTGTCGCATAAAGAATTTTGTCACACACAGAATTTTCTCACGCAGAGGATGTTGTCGCGCAAAATATGTTGTTGCTCAGAGGATGTTGTCACGTAGAGAGTTTAGTCACGCAGAGGATTCTTTCACGCAGAGGATTTTTCCGCACAAAGGATGTTGTCACGCAGAGGATTTTCATGTGCACAGGCTACAGGACGCGCTGCGCAAATGACTGGTTTAGTGGTCAACTTCAAGATCATGTTCTGACCAAATGGAGAGGAATTTTTAAAATCCCTGAGAGGTTTTTGTCGAGTACAAACCAAATAATAAATACCTCTCTCATATTTTCAAAATGTGTCACTTATTGGGATATTCTAAGGAATATTTGAGCCCTATTTTTAAATTTTCATGATTTCATGTCTGAGACATGTTTTTACGACACGTATTCTGGCGAGCTGGAGACGAATTTCAAGAAACCGAGAGAGGTTTTTCTTTAGAATGATATTACCTAAAAAAAACATTCTCATATGTTACACAACTATTATATTTTGAGAATTGCAAGTGGCATTGTAAAGCCTATTTTTCATAATTTTGCCTCCTGAAAAGTAGGAAATGAGTTAAAACGTGTCATTTTTTGTTTGTAACTGTTTCTATGTTGGGAAAGTAGTTGGAGTTCAAAATGGTGAGATGGAAAGGCCCTATACTGCTATGTATTTCATGTTAAAAGAGTAGAGAGGGGTTGGACCCTTGGGGGATCAAGAGTTGTTTATTTCTTTGAAGTTAATGCAGAAGTTTTCTCTTTCTAAAATTTGAGATTCATCACGATGTTTATGTTCAGTATGTGTTTCTTGTATATCATTTTCATGATTATGTTTTTCTGCTATCATTTTCTGAGGGTAAGTGTTAGGAATTCATTTATGTTTGATTCTTCTTTCACACTGATGATGCTTGTTATGTGTTAATGGTTACTTTTACATAATTCATCTCCATTTGATGCTCTGTTTAGTAATTAATCTTTGTATCAATTTATCTAAAGTTGCACTGGATATTCATCCATTAATTGATGCCTATAGTGTAGTGGGATTTCTTCTCCTTTCCATCTTTCATCTCATATCATTTATTTGTTGAGCATAGAGCCTATTTTTCCTCGAATCTGCATAAAGAAACCAACCAGTTGTTGACTGTAAAAACATTTCAGGCCTTGACTCCATTTTCCAATGGTACCTTTTTCTTGTTTGTCCTACCAACCATTTAAAAAAAAAAAAAATGTCCTAATGGAGAATCTGACCTCCGTGCCTTTATTGATGAAACCCTTGAGTTATTACCACTCATTAGACATCTAAGAGATCTCTCTCTACTTGTATAGGCCAGAATACAATCTAAAGTTGGTTGAAACAATTACTTTGGAGTTTTCTTTAATACAGCCCAAAGAAATTCCCGAGTGATAACAACGCCATTCATGTTTGAATTATGTATTTAAATTCTATTAAGAATTTTAAAATTTTTTATATTATACTTTTAATTTTTAATATATATATATATATATATATATATTTGTTTGAATAAGAGATGACATTGTAAGTAAGGATAGTATCCCTCGTGGGGTTTTAATGAGGCAATTATGATTATGAAACTTGGGGATGATGGCGTTGACACTTGCTGTCCCTCTTTCATTTCTTGGATGATGTTTGACGTCTAATTTAATGGAGGGAATCATCGTGATAAGTACGATAGCTGAGGCTATTCAACAAACTGGTATAGATGAACGAATGAGTTTTAATATCTTGTTTGTGCATTAATGGTAAAGGAGAGTTGTTATTGCACCCTATCTGTATGCCCGTCCGCATGGTTGATAAAGTTAAGTTTCACCTGATTTGGCAAAGCACCTTCTTCTATTCCTGGTGAAAATCCTCTCAAGTCGGTCTAGATCCTGCTGCTCTCTCTCTATATGATATGATATTTCACCCCGACAATATGCCTCATCTTTGTGGAAGATTCATCCGAGGCAATGGCATATTCCATGGTCTTGGTTGTGAGAAAAGGAGACCTCCCCTGGCGGATATTAATGATGGAAGTGAGCCTATATCTAGTGATATGCAGGATGAGCGCACTTCTTATTACTTGCGTCAGTAAGATGTCTCGCGAGGGAAACAAGATAACACAGACGAGATGGAGTATTGGAGATGCAAGGTGGAGTTGGAAGATCCGAATTAGGGAACAGACATTGCACCAGGAGCCGACATCCTGAAGTCCAACAATTGTAGATGCAGACAAAGAAGCCACACCTCCTCATCCTCTAGTTTTCAATGATGATTCCCTCGCCGACGAAGTAGGTGGCGCAACCCAAACAACCATGGACGCTTCTCGGAATTCCAATGTAGATAAAGAAACCATTACTTTCATATTCTCTGAAGAGAACTTAAAGCTCATATTTGAGCTACAAAGTGACATGTCTGATCAGATATTTAAGCAAGAATTGATGGAACAAAAATTAGACATGGTGATGGACTTTTGTACCCATCTCCCAAAACGTCATCAACATCAAGAGCAACCGCAAAATTCTGTCATTATACCTGCATGGAAATATCCTACTAGTGGCATCCAAGTGGACAATCAAATGGAGAGCATAGGGATCCATTCGAACAAGTAACTTCTTTTGTCATAGGCTCTTTTTTCTTGCTATAGCCATTCTAAGATTAGAGAAATACTATGTAAAATGATTTTAAATTTTGGCCCTTAGGGTTTGGTTTTATGGATAGTAGGGTTCTGGAGCTTGGGTTGGTTTTCCTTATTGGAATAAAAATTTCTAGGACCTCAAACATGTATGCAATTTTTTGATTAATAGAAGGTAACATCATCTAGCTTAAAATAAAAAAAAAAGGATAATATCTAGTTTCATATATAGAATTAGTTTCATATATAGAATTAAAGTTAAATGTTATTAGAAAGTACTTTGTTGTAAATATTATCTAGGATGAAACAATATTTTCATCTTGAAGTAATATTTAAAACTACTTTTGAATGGTTATGAGCTTGTCTTTCTTGGAGTTTAATGATGGAAGACCCATAGGCATTGCATGAGATAAAGTATTCCCACTTAAGGACCATCAATGTCATTTTAGGGGACGTTGTTTTCTTTGAATAACGGTCCACAACCTATAATTACACAATGAATAACACAGCGCTATAGTGAGGCCACAAGGGCTCACACACTCTATATTACAATTTGATAAATTGTGTACAAATTTATAGGTTAGGATAGCCTCTAACAATCTCCTGAATCTGTGGATCTGAAAACCACTCAAAGACTAAAATAGGGTACAATAGAAATCTATTTTAACCATTTCCTAACTATGGCATTTTGCCATTATTATCCAACACTCCCCCTTAACAGAAAAATGGATTTAATACAATAAAAATGCATAACATTCATGCCGGTCTTAGTCTCAGCTAGGATTACAAAAATTACAAAGGACAATTCAAACAAAACCTTAAAATTTGTTTCAACTCCATGTATGCGTGAGTTTTTCTCTTCCTCCTTTTCCAGATTTTGAACCCTCTATGCATTTTCAATTTAAGTCTTCTTCTTTTGTTGAATATTCCATGTTTCAACTTCGTATCCTTCATCTTTTTGTTGGTGTTTGTCATCAATATGAAAATTATTTCAGATTGTCCATGCTTGTCCTCTTCAACTTTTTCTTCGAAAAACTATTTTAATGTGAACTGCTTCCACATACCATTCATTGTTGTTTTCTCTTCACCATTGAGCTTTTGATGATCAATTTGCAGCAACATTAACTCATAGTAAAATCTGATTTCTTCAGGACTCCAATGCATAAAAAATTTATTATCTTTTTCAGTTTCTTTCTTTTCCATGATGTCATCAACAAATTCCAAATCATGATTGTAGGTGAATACTACAATGTATTTTTCTTCTACAACAACTTCATTGTTGTTTACTAACTTTGGCACTTCAATACAATACTTGACTTCTTCAACTTCATCTTGTTGTTCCCAAATGTCAAAACCTGAGGACTCAAAACCATTCATTAGAATATTTAAATCAATACAATTTTTGTTCTTTTTATTTTGTTCTCCTGCTATGAAGTTTCCAGTAAGTTGTGGCTTTTCAAGCAATTCTTCAATGAACTTCAAATCTTCTCCAAAATATTTTGACACTACATCTAGGTGTTCTTCTCCATTGTTATTTGCTTCTGTCGATCCTCCCAACTCTGTTGTTGCAGCTTCAAATACTTAATCTCTATTAACCTTTGTTTCAGTATTGATGTTATCTACAAAATCATCTAACACATGTTTTTCAATTTCCTCTACAACATTCACTATTGTTGTAGATTCCTCATCGTTCATTGCTTCAAGCAGGTGTCCTCTTACATTTAGAAAATTATCAATATATTATATTTCCTGCTTTATCTTCAACAAATCTTCATTTGACATGTTCTCCTCATCATACACTACCTCAATGACAGTTTATTCATTAGAATCATCATTATCCACATGCGACTCACCATAGTGGGATTCAACACCTTCTACAGGTTCACCATCAACTTCAGAAGTTTCCTCATAAGAAAATGCACTCTTTTCACTATATTTCATATCTAGAATATCCCATATCATTTTTTGATTGTATATATGACCAAATTCATATAAAATAGGAGACAAAATACTTGTATCCAATGCTGAACTGATAAGATATAAGGTTATATTATCTTGTCTCTTATCATGGGAATTGACCAAACTGTTTTGAACAAATTTCCTTAAATCTACTGAACCAAGTAATCCTTCCATTTTAAATGCCCAAAGCTTAAAAGTTTTACCTAAGAAGGATGGCAGAACTAGCATTAGTCTTTTCAATATTTCACCGATTTCTTCATTGATCTGATCCAAATCTGTATTATGATCCGCAAGTATGGGTTGTTCAACTGAAGGCACATCATACTTATCTGCAAAATATAATGATTCGTCCTGTGATTATTTCTCCTAATGTGTTTCATCTCTCTCCGGAGCTATTTAATTTTTCTTTGCTGGCCCATTATAGCTTCACTTTCAGTTTCTCAATTTCATTTACTAAGATGGCATACAATTGACAATGCACAACCAAGAATTCTTTCACAACTCTCTATGCATGAAGACTCTTGTTCAAAGAAACGTATTCTCTCATACAGTTTGTAGCTCCTCCTTGCAACGATCACATGACACACCAGATAGATAAGAAGCACGGGAGCATATTCCCTTCGTCGCGGGTCCTCAAAAATACCAATCCTGCAACACTTTTGCATGGATCATCACGATAGGGATTAGGAAAGACATCGAGCTTCAGATTGTTGACTATTCTCATCAGATCTCTTTTAATTGTTTCCCAAACTGACTCTGTCAATGTAGTTAAAGAAGAACCAAATCCAGCAGTTGCAATGCTCGAAAAAACATTCGATGAAGCACCAGTAGATACCAGCGTGACTTTGGGCGGTGGAAAGGGAAAAAAGAGACTGGGATGGATGCTTTGGTGCTACCGACGTTGCGGAGGCGATGTCAATCTCGAATCACGATCACAATTTTTTTTTTTAAATGAATATTTTCAGGAAAGCAATTTTTCCAATTCCCATAGTGGCTCTTTACAACACGTGGACCAAATCCACAACGATAAAACAAATAGTGAAAGAAACAACGACATATCCTCAACCAGGCAGCTCAAGCCCAAAAAAAATTAACCGACAGTTACATTCTCGAGAGAACGATGATCACTCGACCCACCAGCAATTACTCCATTTACTCTTCCACACGATTTGTGCAAATAACGATGTTCAAAAGGAAGAAAAAAAAAACACTATTTGTTGCAGATCAATTCGGTGAGCAAATCTCTGTGGCCCGCGCATAGGTAAAATGAAACCCTATGAAATAACTGAAACATTCAACCATCCACGCTTTAGCAATGAACAAATTCATAGCAATGATCTACTTCAATCATGAACAACACCATTTCTTGGGAAACAAGGCCAATATGCAGGTCAGAATTTCTAGCACGCGACCACACACTACACGTAGTGTCAACGGTAGTTATTCTGATCTAGGTGGACCTCTAATCCATGTAGAAGTCGCACACGATATTGCATCAACAAATAAACATAACCAACCTCCAGCATGCAACCACTTGTGGAAAACCTATTTGGCTCTGATACCAACGTATAATTACACCGTGAATAACACAGCACTAAGGTGAATCCACAAGGGCTCACACACTCTATATTACAATTTGATAAATCATGTACAGATTTATAGGATATGATAGCCTCT
>SNQJ01S0219478.1:0-15211 GCA_010110895.2 Picea sitchensis
CACCGGTAGCAAGTCTATTAACAAGCTATTCGACTGAAAACCGAATGGTCGTGGGTACCTTGCTGGAGATCTTCGTTTGTCTTTTTGGTTGAGGATCCATATTATTTTTGTATAAGAGGTTTTGGCGTTTCAGTTTTGGCTGTTGAGATGTTGTTGATGATTTATTTTCTTGTTAATGATGATTTAGTGTCAATCACAAGTAAGTGCATAATTGAGTTATGTCATTTCCCTGTATTTTATCTCATTGACTCCATATTACATAAAGGATCAACTTTAAAGGATAGGTTTAGAATATCACCTTCATCAAAATTTTGCCTTACTGTGTATAGATTTAATAAATTATATAATGATAATATTATTAATTTTTGATTGTTTTGTGTGATATGAAATAGCTGTGGAGCACCTCAACCTTCAGGAGAGTCACAAAGGTTAATAGCTGATGAGGCTCTAGCAGTTAAAGAAACATTTAAGGATGACTATGATCAGGCTCTAGCCTATGTCAATGCAGTTAAAGAAACATTTAAGGATAGAAAGGAGAAGTATGAGGAGTTTATTGAAGTATTGAAGGATTATAGGGCACAAAGATTCACATTCAAAATTTTTATATTGATATTAGTAATAAGTAGATTTAGTTATTCATTATTTATTTGAGAGGGACTCCATTTTTGACCTACTTTCATTGCCTTGCAGAATCAATGTAGTAGATGCTATTGCCAGGGTAAAGGAAGTGCTTAAAGGATATCACACTATGCTTTTAGGATTTAAGACCTTTGTTCCTAAAGGATGTGAATTTGCACTCCAACTTCAAGAGGAGGCAATCCATTATGTCAACAAGATTAAGATGGAATTTAAGGATAACACCTAGAAGTATCATGAATTTATTGAAGAAATAAAGGATTTCAAAGAACAAAAGTTTATAACCAATATTTTATGTTTATATTAGTAATGAGTAGATTTAGTTATTCATTATTTATTTGAGAAGAAACTACATGTTTAACCTAGTTTAATTGCCTTGCAGAATCAATAAAGTCAATGCTATTTCCCCAATGAACGAATTGCTTAAAGGACATCCTGATCTTCTTTTAGGATTTAACACCTTTTTTCCAAAAGGTTTTGAATTTACACTCCCATTTGAGAAGGAGGCAATCAATTATGTCAACAAGATTAAGATACTTTAATTTACAAGTGATTACTTGATTACTTTAATATTTAAATTTTGGAGACTTTGGTTTATGACTATCAATGAACCCCAGCCCTCCGAAAAAATTGAATTTGACCAAACAATTGTTTTTTTCACCAAGATTAAGGTAATTTAAATGAACAAGTGATTACTTGAGTACTTTTAGATTCATGTTTTAGAGTATGATGAACATGTATAAAAATCCTTCATAGAGATTTTAAATATGTAATATTTAGATTCATGTTTTAGAGTCTTTGTGTTCTAGCTAACAATTTTAATTGATGTTTTTTTTTCACTTGGTTTTAGTATGATGAATATGTATACAAATTTTAGAGCGTTTGTGTTTTAGATAAAAAATTTAATTGATGTTTTTTTTACTTGGTTTTAGTACCATGAACATGTATAAAAATCCTTCATAGAGATTTTAAATATGTAATATTTAGATTCATGTTTTAGAGTCTTTGTGTTCTAGCTAACAATTTTAATTGATGTTTTTTTTTTCACTTGGTTTTAGTATGATGAACATGTATACAAATCCTTCATAGAGATTTTAAATATGTAATGTAAGGGAAACAACAATTAGTGAAGTATATATAAAGAGGTGCACCATATCTTGTTCATTATTCTGCAAATTTTCTATTTTTATTAAATATAATGCAAAGTCTTGAAAACTTAGTTTAAGGTTTCAGTTGTATTTCTTTTTACATAAAAAGTCTAAAACTGATGTTTTACTTGTTCAAAGTAAATACATTTTATTGGTTGGACATCAAAGTATTGGTTTTTCAACATTCATTTTTAGATTCCTCTTATTAATTATTTTAAAAATTTATCTATATACTATTTGATTATTGACATGCTTTACATAATTGACATTTCCACACCCTATTTGTACAATCCTTTTCATTTAATAATATATGATATTGAAAACAAACCTAGTGACTTGGCAATGAAATGACTATGATAGGTTTAAAGTAAAGACCAAATACATAGACAATTTGACTCTAAAGTTTTGTAATCGCTACATATGTTTATGACTAACTCCACCATAAGTGAAGTTCATCATGCTCCTTAATTATTAAATTTCATATACATTTTCCTTCCTCTACAATTCTATGTCTCAAATATTCCAACCAAACTAGGCCTATGGATGATAGTGTTGTTATTTAGGGATCCTGTTTCATTCCAAATAATTGTAGATAGTGGGAACAGATTGTCAACCCATAGCATGTAGTGAGAATATACCATATATTTATTCCCTTATGGATGAATGAATGATTCCATAAGGGAATAAATATATGTTATATTCTCACTACATGCTCTGCGTTGACAATCAATATGATTTTTAAGGTATCTACAATTTTTTCAACTAGTTAGGCTATGATAGTCTTTATGACTCGTTGTTCCATTCGGTGGAAATAATTACATTTATTATTGGGGATTCAAGGTACCATTCAATCATATTTACAAAATGTATAGTTTTGGTTAACCACGTTAAATAAAAATATCCAATGAAAAAAGGTAAAATAAAGGTACCTAGAATCGAAGGACACATCTGTCACAATTATATTTTTCTCTCATTATTAGACATGGAGGTAACGAGCGATGAGTTGTACACTTATTTCAATTTTCTTTTCGATAGAGATAGGTGCAAACTTAATCTCTTCTCCATTAGAATATCCAAGAAAAGTTTGGGTGTTGGATTTGACTCTACCCTAATAATAATTTCATATTGAAGCTTATCTTCATGACTAAAAATGAAAAAAATATGGATTCTAACCCCACTATAGTAAACATTACTTTATTGCATAGATCCTACTTTATAGAAAAAACATTGCAACATAACTTTTAGTCTATGGTGCTTCTTTGATCCTTGTGATGAGATTGAAAGGTTGTATTTTGAACTTTTTTCATCTTTGTTTTGTGACGCGCAGGTAATTTCTCTTAAGGACCTCTTGTTTCCCTCTACATAGGCCTCTAATATCATCTCACTACATCATGAAGAAGTGAATCGTTGGTTTGAATCAAGAGCATATTTACATTCCATATTGTACATGGTGTCGTCATATTCATGCTCAAGCTCTCATATGTTAATCAAATTCCTCAATTTAAAATCCATAACTAGAATGAGATGATCTTTTATGTTTTCATGTATTCAAAAGAGTTTGATATATTATTTTCAATTGAATGCTCTCAAGAAACAAAATTTGTACACATCTTTGATAACATTTGTTTAGAAGGAAAGATTGTTCATGTAATCTCCATCCATTTTAAAACAATTCAATATTTTAATTTTCGTTATTTATGTTGTGGTAGTTTTAAGAAATATGCTTAGAATAAAATTTTATCAAAAAGAGTAAATCTTTATTCCATGGGAGAGTGAGAATGGATAAAAACCACCATAGTAAATTGTGTCCATGAGGACAAGTGTAAACCTAATCCCAAATTTGTGGGATGTGAGGAAACAAGCTAATAGAAAGTTAGGCCAAGAAAATTCCCCAGGTTTAGGGATGAGGTAACTTGGAAAAGACCTAGGCAATTTATTATTGCTCCTTGGTGAGAAAAGGAAAGAAAAGTATGGGGTGGATTGAGGAGTACTTTTGTGAGGAAGATTTGAGTTTGATGGATAGTGTTTATGACTAGTTGTTCCCTTGTGTGGAAATAATTACAATTCTAATTGGGTCTTTCAGGTGCCATTCAATCATTTTTATACAATGTATAGTTTTGGTTAAACTCCTTGCTTCTTGTGTTAATAGAAAATACAAATAGCTCTTATATTTTTCTAAATAAAAATATCCTATGAAGAAGGCAAAGTAAAGGTACCTAGAATTGAAGGACACATCCTTCATAATGATCCTTTATCTCATTATTATACATGGAGGTAATCGGTTATGGCATGTCTAAGCATTTTAATTTTGTTTTGATAGAGATAGTAATGTGTATCACTTCTCCATTAGAATATCCATGAAATTTTTGGGTGTTTTAGTTTACTCTTTCCCAACAATAATGTCATATTGAATCTTATCTTCAACACTAAAAAGGAAAATAAAAATGGTTTCAAACCCCAATATAATAAACCTTACTTTATTGCATGGATCCTACTTTATAGAAAAAACCTTTCAACATAACTCTTTAATATATTATGATTTTGGTCCTCATGAGATCGTAAGGCTGTTGTTCAACATTTTGCACGCTTGTTTTATGACCCGAGGTAATTTTAATTTTAAGCATCTTTTGCTCTTTACATGGGCCTCTAATATCATCTCACTACATCATGGAGAAGTGAATGGCCGGTTTTAATGAATGGAATATTGTTAATTTGTGTATTGTACTTGTTTTCATCATATTCATGCTCAATCTCTCACAATTTAATGAATTCCTCAATTTAAAATCACTAACTAGATCATGATCTTTATGTTTTCTATGTTTTCTAAAGAGTTTGATATATTATTTTAATTCAATGCTAGAAAGAAATGAAAAATGTACATATCTTGGATAACATTTATTTAGAAATAAATATTGTTCATGTAATGTCCTCCATTTTAAAACACCTAATATTTTTAATTTTGGTTATTTACATTTGGGTAGTTTTTGAGAAAAAAATACTTACAATAAAATTTTATCAAAAAGAGTAAAAATCTATTCCACGAGAGAGTGAAAATGGATCAAAACCATGAGTGTAAATGTACAGTTTTGGTTAACTCTTTGTAAACTATAAGTACAATGTATATTTTTGGTTAACCCCCTTGCTTCTTGTATTAATAGAAAATGAAATAGCTCTCATATTTTCTAAATAAAGAATATCCTATGAATAGGGTAAAATAAAGGTACCTAGAATTGAATGCCACATCCTTCACAATGATCCATTTCTCTCGTTATTAGACATGGAGGTGAGTATCTATGACCTGCACAAATATTTTAATTTTCTTTTCGATAGAGGTAGGTGTAAAGTGAATCTCTTATCCATTAGAATATCCAAGAAACGTTTGGGCGTTGAAGTTGACTCTACCCCAACAATAATGTCATATTGAAGATTATCTTCACCAAGAAAATAAAAAAATATGTGGATTCAAACCCCAATTTAATGTAAACCTTACTGACAGATTTTCATCGTATTCTTTATAACAAAAACCTTGCAACATAAATTTTTAATCTAAGATGCTTGTTATGATATTGAAAGGTTGTTTTTTGAACCTTTTGCATCTTTGCTATGACCCGTAGATGATTTTATTTTAAGGATTGATGAGTACTTTTGTGAGGAAGATTTGAGTCTGATGGTTGTGTTTATGACTAGTTGTTCCCTTGTGTGGAAATAATTACAATTTAATTGGGTCTTTCATGTGCCATTCAATCATTTTTATACAATGTATAGTTTTGCTTAACCTCCTTGCTTCTTGTGTTATGAAATAAATAGCTCTTATATTTTTCTGTAAAATAAAAATATCCCATGAAAAATGTAAAATAAAGGTACCTAGAATTGAAGGACACATCCTCATAATGACCCTTTATCTCATTATTATACATGGAGGTAATCAATTATGGCATGTCTAAGTATTTTAATTTTGTTTTGGATAGAGATATGTGCAATGTGTATCACTTCTCCATTAGAATATCCAAGAAATTTTTGGGTGTTTTAGTTGATTCTTCCCCAACAATAATGTCATATTGAATCTTATCTTCACCACTAAAAAGGAAAATAAAATGGTTTCAAACCCCACTATAATAAACCTTAATTTATTGCATGGATCCTACTTTATAGGAAAAAACCTTGCAACATAAATCTTTAATATATTATGATTTTTTTTATCCTTTTCATGAGATTGTAAGGTTGTTGTTTGAACATTTTCCATGTTTGTTTTATGACCCTGAAGTAATTTTATTTTATTTCAAGGATATTTTGTTTTACATAGGCCTCTAATATCATCTCATTATATCATGGAGAAGTGAATGGCCGGTTTTAATGAATGGAATATTGTTAATTTGTGTATTGTACTTGTTTTCACCATATTCTATGCTCACTCTCTCACATGTTAATGAATTCCTCAATTTAAAATCCCTAACTAGACTAGGAGGATCTTTTATGTTTTCATGTTTTCTAAAGAGTTTGATATATTATTTTTAATTCAATGCTAGAAAGAAATGAAAATGTACATATCTTTGATAACATTTATTTAGAAATAAATATTGTTCATGTAATGTCCCTCCATTTTAAAAAAACTGAATATTTTAATTTTGGTTATTTACATTTGGGTAGTTTTGAGAAAAATACTCTTACAATAAAATTTTATGAAAAAGAGTAAAAATCTATTCCATGAGAGAGTGAAAATGGATCAAACCCATGAGTGTAAATGTATAGTTTTGGTTAAACCCCTTGTAAACTATACAATTAGGGGGTTAACCAAAACTATACATTCAATCATATTTACAGAATGTATAGTTTTTGTTAACCCCGTTAAATAAAAATATCCATTGAAAAAGGTAAAATAAAGGTATCTAGTATTGAAGGACACATCTGTCACAATTATTTTTTTCTCTCGTTATTAGACATGGATGTAACGAGCGATGAGTTGTACAATTATTTCAATTTTTTTTTCGATAGAGGTAGGTGCAAAGTGAATCTCTTATCCATTAGAATATCCAAGAAACGTTGCGTTGACGCTGGACTCTACTCCTAACACAATAATGTCATTGAAATTTCACCACTAAAACAAAAAAATATGGATTCAAAACCCCACTGTAATAAACCTTACTTGATTGCATACATCATACTTTACATGTAAAAACCTTAACATAAATTTTAATCTAAGATGCTTGTTATGAGACTGAAAGGTTGTTTTTTGAACCTTTTGCATCTTTGTTTTATGACCTAGAGGTAATTTTCTTTTAAGGATCTCTTGTTTCCTTCTACATAGGCCTCTAATATCATCTCACTACATCATGGATAAGTGAATGGTTGGTTTGAATGAAGAGAATATTCTTACTTGGTGTATCGTAATTGTTTTCATCATATGCATGCTCCAACTCTCGAATGTTAATTAAATTAATCAACTTAAAATCCATAACTAGAATGAGAGCATATTTTATGTTTTCATGTTTTCTAAAGAGTGATATATTATTTTCAATTCAATGCTAGCAAGAAACAAAATTTGACATATCTTTGTACAAACAAAGATTGTTCATGTAATGTCCCTCCATTTTAAAACAATTGAATATTTTAATTTTGGTTATTTATGTTAGTAGCTTTTGAGAAAATACTAAAACAAAATTTTATCAAAATGTAACGTACCTCATCGCTATGACAACACAAATGCAATTTTTTCTTTTCTTTTATATTACATTAGGTGAACCAACATCAAATAAACTTCATCGACAAACCTTTCACTCTAAAATAACTACCAAAATCAAGGAATTAAACATTAATTACGAAATGAGGCTGACATATCATCTTCATGAACCAACACATGTAACATAGCATCCCATGGCACAAGATAACTTAATCACTTAAATCAATCGAGAAATGATGCAATACAAAGCGTAAGATAACAATTTTCTAACCCATCTTATATGGCGTAGAATCCATCGGCGCTAGGAGTTTAACGTCTGCAACAAACACTTGTTAATAAATTTAAGGTCACAATAAAGATTGTCTATCCATTATTCAAAACAAAATCCAACAACGCCAAAACAATCATCCAGCCATCTAAGTAAAGTTGTTGGTTAACAAGAGAATATATTACATTCACCCAAATCATTTCATGCTAAAGAAATTAATCATCTCTCGTTCCAAGTGCATGATGTTACAAATCTAGGGCACCTAAAATATTTTAAAGAAATAAATTCAACTGCCTTCATGTCTATTTATAAAACCATCTAAGAGCATGGGAGAACGCAGAGTATTATACAATCTTTCAAATACCAAGTGAAATTGTTAGAACATAAAGGATTGTGTGCTCGTTTAACCATTAACAATACCCTCATCACCCAACCAATGTGATCATTCTTCGAAAACACCTTGACTTTGACTGAGAAGAGAATTATGGCTTCAATATATAGCAAAGAGAAGCTAAATGCACCAAGAAAAAGAACGGAAGCAAAATTGAATAGATGATCCCACCCAAAACTAGCTTTACCACACCTTCCTTCTGCAGACCTCGTGACAAACTTCCAATCCCAGCATACTGGCCTGTAAATTGAGTGAGTAATAATGAAACTCCTGCACCCTTTATTTATAGTGGACTGTCAGCTTCCAACAGCAAATTGACCTCGAATTCAAATTAATTGGGCTCCACTTTCTCAAGCATCAATAAATTTAATATAAATATTTTTCCACTGCATAACCCGCTCAGGCTATCTTCAATTATTTGCTTCCTTCCTGAGGATTCTAATCACGCCATAGGTCATCATAGAGGTCCATAATTCTTAAAAATGCCAATATTAACATCCCTCTCTAGTTAGGGAGTGTATGGTCTTGAGCACACCGTACCATTCAACCAGAAAATAACAGCACTACACATCCGGAATCGATAATCTCATAACCGCATAATACCAAATTTTATAGAACACACTGGTGTTCATTCCATGAGTAGTACATAACTACTTAGACTTTGTGAAACACAATTACAAACTATCCTTCATAACAAATAGAAACCTGGATATAAACAATGTTATGATAAATCTGTATCATCTGGGCCAATCTACCACATTTGAGATTTGAAAGAATGTCTGCATTGAATATAGAATATCAATAATAATCATCCACACCTCACCATGAGATCCGAAGAAATGCCCCATTCTCGCTCTTCCTAAACTCACAAGAAGTGACACTCGATTTTCTGAACTGACCATTTCCCACCCTAGTTCATTCTTCCATTACTCAACAAAGTGTAACCTTGAGAGAATGAGTCTTCCCTCGAAACGCTTTGGACCATTCCCACTATGGGCCATTCCTCCGACACTAAACAAATGTAACTCCGGACAAATTATTCCGCCTTAAGGAATGATCACCGCTTTGGACCATTCCTTACCCTGGGCTATTCCTCCAACACCAAACAAGTGTAACCTCGAGAATGATTCTGCCCTTGGGGAATAAATGTCCTTGATTGTTGAGCCTAGACTACTCCCAACCCTCGGGCTACATTCCTTCACACCAAACAAGGTGTAGCCTAAAGAGAATGAGTCTTCCCTAACGAATGACTATCCTGGACTATTCACCACCCTCGACCATTCTTCCGACACTAAAAAAAGTGCAACCTAGAAAGAATGAGTCTTCCTCGAGGAATGTTTGTCCTACATAAACTCAAATGAACGAGGAGATTCTTCAAAATCACAAATCGAATCCTGAAGAATGACTACCCATGAGGTGGACCATTCTACTTGACCACTAATGAGAGACTGCTAAGAAGTGTTAATCGCCCTAGACCACTCCCCATAAATGATAATTCGTTGTCTATGATACATCAACACCCCTCGCTCTATGTTAACTACAATGGGAAGCCACCGTCCGTCAGAATTCGGCCCCATTCTAACCGAAGTTTCGGACATCTCGGTCTAATCTTAGACTTTTACAAAAATAAATACCATTTCAATATCCTCTCCTAACCTGGAGAGTTATTTCAATCACGTAACAAAATATTTCGGCGCATCTTCATCCTAGAGAGTATTCCTTTTTAGCTAAGGGAGTTATTTCCAATCCCCATCTTCTAAATATGCAAACTTGATTCTCGAAAGAGGCTTTGCCAGGATATCTATTGTCTCCGCTTCATCAAGGGGATATACCTCGAAGCAATTCTCTCCTTCCTGGACTGTATCTCGGATAAAGTAGTATTTGATATCAATATGCTTCAACCTCGCGAACACTTGATGCTCTGAGCAATTCCTGGCACAACTTTGATTATCGCAATATGGTGGTTGATTCCCCGAGTCTCAAACGGATATTAAACTTCCTTAGCCATATCGCCTCTCGCATGCTCTACAAGTCGCCATATACCGCCGCTTTACTGGCGCGATGGAATTCTACTCCACGCTTCCAAGATATCATAGCGAGCCTAAGTCAAAACACATACCTTAAGTACTCTTTTTGTCTTCTACACTTCCCCGCCTAATCGTAGTCTTTGAATCCATGAAGTTGAATATCATCGATGTATATCTAAACCATAGTTTATTGTCCCACTAATGTATCTTAAGACATGCTTTGCAGCTATCCAATGCTCTTGTCTTGGTTCTACTTGAAACTGACTTATTGTATTTACATCAAAGAAATGTCGGGTTGAGTATTTACCAAATACATCACCATCCTAATTAGTTGTCGATATATAGAGATGGATCTACCGGATCTGAATCTGGGAATTTCACTTTTCTTATATCCACATTCATAGGAGTGTCCATGGACTTACATAATCCATCGGCTCAAACATCTAAAGGATCTTTATTGCATATTTTCCTTTGTCCAAGGAATGTTTCTCTACCAACCGCCATAATTTTAGTCCCAAGTAATAATGTATGAGACATAGATCTTTCATATAAAATTCATAGGCTAAATCCTTCTTGCACCGAATGATTAGAGATTCTTCACTTGTTATGAATAGATCATCAACATATAACAAGAGAATTACAGGTGCATTTTCCATGACTCTTTGTAGTAAAGCTTCGGACCTCAAGATGACTCTTGGAAAAGCCAAGTCTGTTAGATAACTGTCCATCCTGGCAAGCGCATCACTCACAATCCTGGAGCTTGCCTGAGTCCATATAGAGCTTTCTTCACCCTGCACACATTAGATTTCTGAGTGTACTTCTAATCCTCGAGGTTCTTCAATATATACTTCTTCTTCTCGATGGTTCCATTGAGAAAGGTTGGCCCTTTACATCCATCTCGTGTAGATTCCATCCCATGGAAGCAAAAAGAGATATAATAGCTCCGATGGAGGTATATCTTGCCACCGTAGCAAGGTTTTGTCATAGTCTTCTCCTTCCGAGAACCCTCTGGCCATTAATCTTGCCTTATATTTATCCATTTTCGTTCACGTGATAAGTTTGATTCCTGCATACCTGATTTGAAGTTACAACCGATTTTTTCTTTAGGCCCCGCATACTTCTATATACTTCTGCTTATTATTATGGACTGTGCGTTCTTCCGCCTATAAAATGTTCTTTTCCATTGTTCCTTTTCTTCAAATGTAGTAGTCTCCTTTCATCTAGAGCTTGTCAAGGTATGTTGTACAAATGGAGAATCATTTGGGTCTTTTGTATCTTCCCGGATGTTCCTTCTGAACCTTCCTTACCTTTCATGCCTACAGGCGTGGCTTCAAGCCAAGTTGGTCTTTCTTGTTCTTTGGCATATTATCCAGATTAGCATTCTCACATATCTCCATAGGATGACCAGGTTGATCCTTTTCGTTATTTTCACCTACGTGTTTTCTTCATTTAGTTCTTCAATTTCTTCTTTCTTCTTCTATAGCTCTTCAATAGATCTTCTCTCAAGGCCATTCTTTCATTGAATGTTACATCTTTCTTACTTCTATCTTTGGTGGCCGATCCGAATATATTCTATCATCGCTTTGGATGAATCACTATATCCCACAAATATCCCCTTCTTTTCCCCGAATTTCGTCAGTTTATTTCTCCTGCCACCACGTGGCACCCAATCACTTTCCAAATAAACGCCACGTGTCAACAAACGACTAAGCCTTAACCTCGCTAATAGATGACTACCACGCCATGCCATGCCACCCTGGGCCACGCCATTATATGCCACAATGATGATGACATCATCCATGCCACGCCTCACCCTTTCCAAAGCAGTGACACACACACTCCGAATAGGTCCATCTGTATGCCGAAATGTCCAAATATGCCTACCATGTGTCACTATCCGAGGCTTTACATAAGTTGCCTCGAAGGACCCGCCATGTCACCAGATAGAGTTCTTACATCACAAGATCTCAGACAGATCAGACGGACGATAAATACCAATTTTTTTTCATTGCTTGACTTTTCTGACAGAATGCGATATATTCTCCATACGGGCTCCATTTGACAAAGTAAATATACCACCGGAATCATGAAGATCTAGATGAACGTGAATGGTGACAGGTTTCACATTCCGGGAAAGCACTTTCTTTTTCAGAGAATTCTTTTTCAAGCCCCACAGCTCTTTGATCTCATTTTGGATCACACCTCTCATAATAAGACCTTTTGTCCCCAGCAATAATGAATACCAACAAGCTTGGACAGGGCTAATTTTGGTTTGCTCTCTGCCTTTCAACTATGTCCTGTGTGCACTTTAGATATCTCAATATCTTCACTTTTCTTTTGAGATGACTTGAATTCACTACCAAAATCCTGAAGTGATGCACCATTTAATTTTGTGAAGTATTCCTGCAATGTATTAAGTTGGCCTTTTAGCACATTTGCTTCAAGTTTTGGAACCTATCTTGAAGACTCTCCAAGGTCCACTTCGCCATATCTCAATCATAAGTATCGAGGCCTTTACTCAACCTCAATAGGATTTACAAAGCCTTGACCTCTACATCCAAGGACCTTTCCTTCTTCTTATAATGCATCTTTATTAGTATTCTCAAACCTACACCTTTTGTATGTTTTTCTAATGCACCAAAAAATCAACTCTTGATGAGAATGGGGAAAATTTGATGAGGAACCTTTTCATCTTTTTCATGAGATTGTAAGGTTGTTGTTTGAACATTTTGCATGTTTGTTTTATGACCCTGGGGTAATTTTATTTCAAGGATCTTTTGTTTCCTTTTACATAGGCCTCTAATATCATCTCACTATATCATGGAGAAGTGAATGGCCGGTTTTAATGAATGGAATATTGTTAATTTTCGTATTGTACTTGTTTTCATCATATTCATGCTCAATCTCTCACATGTTAATGAATTCCTCAATTTAAAATCCCTAACTAGACTGGGAGGATCTTTTATGTTTTCATGTTTTCTAAAGAGTTTGATATATTATTTTTAATTCAATGCTAGAAAGAAATGAAATGTACATGGTCTTTGATAACGTTTGTTTAGAAATAAATATTGTTCATCTAATGTCCCTCCATTTTAGAACAACTGAATATTTCACCTTAAGCTATTTTACGCTTCGTAGTTTTTTGAGAAAAATACTTACAATAAATTTTTATCAAAAAGAGTAAAATATTATTCCACGAGAGAAATGGATCAAAACCATGAGTGTAAATGTACAGTTTTGGTTAACTAATTCCTTGTAAATCCAAGTACAATGTATAGTTTTGCTAACCCCTGTTTCTCAGTGGTTAATAGAAAATGAAAATAGCTCTGATATTTTTCTAAATAAAGAATATCCTATGAATAGGGTAAAATAAAGGTACCTAGAATTGAAGGCCACATCCTTCACAATGATCCCTTTCTCTCGTTATTAGACATGGAGGTGAGTATCTATGACCTACACAAATATTTCAATTTTCTTTTCGATAGAGGTAGGTGCAAAGTGAATCTCTTACCCATTAGAATATCCAAGAAATGTTTGGGTGTTGAAGTTGACTCTACCCCAACAATAATGTCATATTGACGATTATCTTAACCACTAAAAACAAAAAAAATATGGATTCAAACCCCACTGTAATAAACCTTACTTGATTGCATACATCGTACTTTACAGAAAAAACCTTGCAACATAAATTTTTAATCTAAGATGCTTGTTATGAGATTGAAAGGTTGGTTTTTGAACCTTTTGCATCTTTGTTTTATGACCCAGAGGTAATTTTCTTTTAAGGATCTCTTGTTTCCTTCTACAAAGATTGTTCATGTAATGTCCCTCCATTTTAAAACAATTGAATATTTTATTTTTGGTTATTTATGTTGGGGTGGTTTTTGAGAAAAATACTTACAATAAAATTTTATCAAAAATGTAACGACCTCATCGTTATGACAACACAACATGTAATTTTTTTCTTTTCTTTTTAAGGTTACATTAGGTAAACCAAACATCAATAAATAAAAACTTCATTGACACAACCTTCACCTAAATAACGTAACCAAAATCAAGGAATTAAACATTAATTATGACACGAGGCCGACATATCATCTTCATGAACCAACACATGTAACATAGCATTCCATGGCACAGGAGAACTTAATCACTTAAATAAATTGAGAAATGATGCAAGAAAAAGCATAAGATAATGATTTTCTAACCCATCTTACATGGTGTAGAATCCATCGGTGCAAGGAGTTTAACGTCTGCAAAAAACACTCGTTAATAAATTTAAGGGCACAATAAAGATTGTCTATCCATTATTCAAAACAAAATCCAACAGCACCAAAACAATCATCCAGCCAACAACTTTACTTATATGGAACAAGAGAATATATTATCCACCCAAATCATTTCATGCGCAAAGAAATTAATCATCTCTAGTTCCAGGTGCAAGAGCAGGATGTTCAAATCTAGGGCACTGTCCCTTAAAATATTTAAAGAAATAAATTCCCCATCGGCTCATGTCGATGAGGTATAAAAAACCATCTCAGAGCATGGGAGAACGCAAAGTATTATACAATCTTTCAAATACCAAGGAAATTGTTAGAATATAAAGGATTGTGTGCTCGTTTTACCACCACGATACCCTCGTCTCCCAACCACAGGACGAAGCCTCCCTCCGAGCACCTTGACCTTGAATGAGAAGAGAATTATGGCTACAATCTATATCCAAGAGAGGCTAAATGCACCAAGAAAAATAATAGAAGCAAAACTGAATAGATGATCCCACCCAGAACTAGCGCACCACTTTCCCCAGAGACCTGCACACAAAACTGCCAACTGCAGTGCGCACAACTAGCTCTGCAATTTTGAGAGTGAGTAATAATGAAACTGACATGCTGTATTTATAGTGGACTGGCCAGTCTAACTGGGGCTGACCTGACCAGTCTAACTGGGCCGACTTCTCTTTCTGGGAATCAATAAATTTAATATAAATATATTTGTTCAGCCGACAACCTGTCTAGGGTTATCTTCAATTCTTTGCTTCCTTCCGGAGGATTCTAATCACGTCATAGG
>SNQJ01S0219487.1:0-15210 GCA_010110895.2 Picea sitchensis
GTCATACTGCTAAATACCTATGAACATAATGGGTTGGCTCGTGATGAGACCTCCCATCCTCTTGGTTAGGTCTTGCATATTATTTATTTTATTTTTCTCAGGGTCCCTTAGTTTCTTATCAAGAGGATTTTTATTGCCTTCTTGGGGATCCCCTGGGCAAAGCATCTCTAGCTTTTATTTCCTATGGATTTTATCTCTTACCATCTTCTTTTACCCCCTGGTCCTTTAGCCCCTTATTCCCACAAGACAAGATGTAGCCCTGAAAATTCATCCTAATGGCCAGACTAGGGGAATGGGATGGATGAGCGGGGTATAAGATGTAAAAGTGATAAGATGTTGGGAGCGGACGATGGCTCCGCAAACCCCCCTTGGTGACTAACCAAAACCCATGAATACCAGCCTGCTAAGTTACCCCATCAATCACCCCAACAATGGTCAAATGGATTAGTGTAAGATCCAAGCAGTCATCAGAAATGAAAGGAACCTAATGCATATATAAGAAGGTTATAACAATCAAATATGACGTGTAAGATCCAAGCAGTCACTGTAACAAAGGAAAGCACCCCAATGCATATATAAGAAGGTTATAACAATCAAATATGACACATACCATGATACCGGACCAACTACCTCATGGAGCAAGAGGAGTCCTCCATGCAAGCCCAGGCCGGTGGTGATGAGGTTGCCACTGCTGACAGGACAAGCCCGCTGAGAAGAAGAGATGGGCCCTCCAGGGCCATGCTCAAGTCACTCCTGCTCGGTACTCCATGTCTAGGACCATGTGGGCTCTAGACATGATCTCCTAGTTATCCCTAGATATCGGGATAACAAAGCCATTCAAAATTCAACAGACTTAACAGTTTTCTTGTGGATTTCAAGATTGCAGGATTGCAACGCTTCCACTGGATTATATCATGTATGTAGGTATGGAACTGGCATTTAATCAAGAAACCAAGCCCTTTATAAAATTCCTGTTAAGACATTGATTGTTGAACTCTCTATCATGACCCTAGTAAAATGTACCTTCACTCAAGTAAAATCACTTATTAGGCATTGCTAAGCTTTTTCTATCTTATTTTAATGCTTAGAATCTAGATAGAAGAGGGTGACATCGATGATGAGGATCCTAATATAAGTACTGATCTTGATGATATGTAGTTAATACTGTAGCATGGTTTTTGGACTCTCGAGGCCATTTAAAGCCTCGCTTGTTGATGTATTTTGTTCAAAGCTGGATTGCACCGGTTCTATTCTGCTATATGCACTCTTAGTTGCTATATAAATGAGAAAATTTGTATATTGTGTATAAATGATTTAGATTCATATGGATGCATATGAATATATATGGGATTTTTTCAAAATTTTGAATATTTTATGTAGTTTTAGTCTAATCGGTTTTTTCTGTTTTTTTTTCTGGTCCGGTCCGGTTTTGCATTTTTGGGGTCAAACTGGTTCGGTCCAATTTCCGGTTCTGATAACATTGGTTATCACCCAATCTAGCACTTGTGCAAAGCCTCACAAGATGCAAGATGTGTAATATATGGAAGTACTTCCCACTGTCACCTTTTAGTAATTACTTCCCTCGTTCTAGTGAAGGTTTGAAATCCAACACAAGGGAAGCTTCCCTAGCGACCTTAAGGAATCATATAACAGGATTGCATCAAATCTACAGCCTCCTATCTTTGTTACTAATTATACCACCACTTAGGTCAAGATTCAAGGTAAACACAAGGTGGTTAAGTAAAGCAATTCTTGATTTATGTGTGATGTGTTTTTTAAGACAATAAATGATGACTACCAAATCAAACAAGTCAAATAAATACCCTGAAACACTACAAATCAAAAGAAAGCTATGGATGTCATAAAACTTGTATTTTAAGATGAATGTTTCAGCAATAAGACATGTTACAACAGATGAAATATAACAGCCCTTAAAACCAAAAGACATACAATGAAAAGGGCTGAAAATGCAAGCTGAAATTAGGGTTTTTAGATACAAATGCTTGCTAAAATGTAAATGGCATAAAACAAGCTTAAAACCTCGATGTCAAACCCTAGCAAGCTGAAAATTGCAACAGAGATACAATAAATGATATCAAGGAAGATTTCAAGAGTGGAAGATGCCTACAAACCCTAGACGTCAAGCTAAGAAGAGGTTGGAAGTTGAGGGTAAGTCCTAATCTAAACATAAAACATCAAGGGGAGGTAAAACTAGGGTTTAAAGGTCACTTGCAAGAGAAAAAGACTATTGTCGTCTAGCTTCCTTGGGCCTATGGAGTCAAAGATGCACTTTCTTAGACACCAAAGGCAAGAGAAAGACCTAAGAATTAAACCCTAGGGTAGTCTACTACAAACCCTAGGTATCAATTCTTTAGGAGAGCAACTCAAGGTATTCTACTATAAGTCCTTAAGAAGCCATCCTATGTCTTCTAGAAATATTTAGCAAGAGATCAAGATGGATCTTGGTTAAACCCTAGAGTAGTCCACTACAAACCCTAGAACGTTAACCTACAAACACTTTGCAGATACTCCATGTCCTTTAACAAGCTTCAATAAATAATTATAAGGGTAGGTAGTCCACTACAAACCTTCCTAAGGTTTCAAGACAAGGCTTATTCAAGAAGATAAAAGATAACATGCATTATCACCACTTTGATACAACATTTACTTAATACATCAAAAATAAACCATCAAAGACTTAGAAAGAGCACTTACTAGGTAAATCAATGAGTATCCAAGAAACCCTAACCATGAAATCATCCACAAAACTTGAAAAGAATCCACAAGATCATCTCAAAGACAAGGCACATAAGTCATCCATAGTGAAAGAGAAAGATAGAAGACAAGTGTAGTGATGATTGTCCACAAGGTGAGTTATGATTTACTAAATGGATTGCTCCCTCTATATATATATGAGGTAACCAAGCGTTATATCCTCCTAATAAACCCCTAAAACATGTAAATCCATGATACAAGGTGGATAGGTCTTAGGCCAACCCCCAAAAATGCCTCCAAAATGAAAATATAATGCTAAAACATCAAAATGTCCTCTAAAGAAACCACATGTGTGAGTGTAGAGTATAAAAGAGGGTGACATCATCCCTCAAGGTACAAAGCACCCAAAGGTCACATCCATCCCCAAAGGTGCAAAGCATCATCAAAGGTCATGTCCCCTCACCAATAGGGTCACATCTCATCATCAACAAGGTGCCAACTCATCACCCATGTGCTAGGTCGGCTCAATCAAAAGTCACATCACTCCAAGCATAATGTCATCCTCTAGATGTGCAACGTCCTAGGTGAAAATGCCAACGTCATGGAGGAGGGCTCCATCATCCCTCCAAAAACATATACCATCATCATCACATGCCACATCATCAATCCAAGCCATAACATCCTCAAATGGTGCTTAACGTCATCAAGGCTCCATGTGGCATGTCCAATTGTATATGCACCATCCTGGCTCATTAGCGCAACGTCCCAGGTACAGGAGGTGTCGAGAGGTGTGGAAAGGCATGCCAAGTCATCAAATAGCTCAATGCTCATCATCAGGGGATCAACATCCTCCATACAGTTTGCAACGTTCAAGGTAGAAGCATCACGACGTCGTCCATAGGACCAGTTATCCCCCATTTCTAGGGATAACTAAGGAGATAATGTCTCGAGGTTCTCATGTTGCGCATATGGAGTGTCGAGGGATAGATTGACTCATGATGTCCACTCATACAGATGGAGACCCACTTCACCACCACATCTCTTCTCGGGTTGATCATGATGCCATTCACCACATCAGCCTGCTCGAAGACAATGGCCCTTGGTTTCATGAGGTACAAGTCAAGTATTGTAGTATCACTCTTAATACTTGAGGCATTTGAGATTCAGATTTAAAGTTGCTTTTGATTATAGAACGCTTGTTTGAAATTATGCTCTTTGCCTTGTTTCACCTTTGGTGGTTGGACATTGTGGCTAGTAAGTGGTCAAATTCTTTGGGAAAGGTTTTCACTGGAAGCCTCCTTTGATGAGTCATCGTGCCATTTTTTATCATACTTGTCACTTTTCACACTTCTTCCTTTCGTTTCCTCATCATTTGCATTTTGGTGTGTATTGACCCAAGAAGGATTGTACCCTCATTTCATGGGAAGAAGGGGTTGAAGGTCTTAGGAATGTAGCTCGCATAAGATAAAAGCCAAAATTTTAACCTTCTAGATGCTCGCCTAAAGGGGTCTTGAGAACAATGAAACGCTTCTAAAAAGAATTGAAGACCTACATAAGCAATTTCACATTATATAGATGTCTCTCTTGTTGAGGTGTGTACACGCATGCTGTGTCCCTTTCTTTCCATCCATATGACACTTTGCGTACCTCTAGCTTCAAGTGACATTGTTGGAAATATCTCAAATCCCTCAATCTGGATATTTACTGCTACGTTGGTGATCTAGTTGCAGATTTGATGCACTGAGGTTTCTGACTAAGTTTAAAAAGGTTTTTGGTTGCGTTTCTTGTGGTATTTATATGCTTATATCATGCATGCAATTGTTTTGGAACCAAGAACAACTCAATATCTTGAATAAAATGAAATAACATGAATTACACCATAGCATGCGGAAACTAAAAAGAATAACCTCAGCTAGATCGTATAGAGATGATCTTAGCTGGAATACAATGCAAAAAAAATAAGAAAATACCCGTATCAAAGAGGAATGACTGGATCTATGATCAGCAATGTGGATCCACTGCATGCATGGGTGGATCTGTTGCATGCAACCAAAAATACCCATGGCAATTGCTGCTAGAGATTGGAAAACTCGCCCTGGTGGCTATACTCGTCTGATCGTCCTGAAAACTATCCCAGATGGGTCACCCTACCCCTTCACACACTTCCCCTTCCTGCTTGCTAGAATACTAGGTCTCTACTCATCTACAGAACCTCGGTTGGACTCCCTCAAACTCCGCGCACTTCCTCAGCTGGATGGCACGTTTTTGAAGATTTACCCAGCGGAATGTTGCAATAACTATCTCAATTGAAGCACCTTGGCCTCCTCTCCAAACGGTCGAAAGGATATGAGCTTCTCTATCCTGGTTGGGCCTAGCGACCCCTTTATGCAAAATCTTTACCTCAAACCCTCACACTGCCACTGGATAAGTGCGCACTTGCTTCTGTTGCCTCTACCTACTATTGTATATTGAAGATGAAGATCCATGAAGAACATGGATGGTACCTTCGATGGCTAGGGTATGTCTCTCAACACCAAAACCTGTCACAGGTGGTGCTTTCCTCCACAAATCCACAAAACAATAGAAGGTCGACGTCCTTCTCTCTGGAACCTGTTTCTAATTGTCAAATCATCATAATGAGGAATTAGGTCGACTCTCTTCCCTTTATACCTCCTCTCATCTAATTCTTCTATTCACTTACTACCAAATGACTTTTCCCCACGCCTTTTTCTCCTCCTTTTCCTCTTTAATGTCATACTTTCAAGTTAGACTTTTATGAAATGACATTAAATAGAGGTGTTATTCCCCTTTTTATCTCGACTATAGTCTACGGAAACATATAGATTACTAAGTCACCCCCTACTGGCCTAATCTTGGGGAAGGGACATCACAGTCCTCCCTCCCCAAGATTGTTTGTCCTCAAGCAACATCAAACCTGGGTGTTGTAATATCTGCTCTCCCTCCCATGTAGCATCCTCCACTGAAGTCCTCCATCTGAAAAGGCACTCCCCGATAACTCTACTCCTCAACCTGTGCTCTTTTGTGCCTTAACTCCACCGCACCAAATTAACCGGAATTCTCCTCATCCAATGGTGATAACCTTTAGTAGTAATTCATGTCCCACTGCCTTCTTGAGGCAAGAAACGTGGAACACATTGTAGATCTTAATACCCTTTGGTAGTTTCCTAACTTCAGCTAACCTTTGCCAATCCTCTATGTGATCTTGTAAGGCCCATAGAACCAAGGTTTCAGTTTTTTTTTGCCCACTCTTCTTCATGGAAGATTACCTGTACGGCTGAAGTCTCAAAAATACTAAGTCCCCCACCTCAAAACTGTGCTCTACTCTGTCTATCTGCATATATCTTCTATTGGTTTTGTGCTTCCTGTAGATTTTCCTTCACTGTTCTGAGAAATTTTCTGGTTCTCCTCTATCCAATCCTTGGCTCTCGGAGCCCTACTGTCCCCAAATATCGTCCCCATGAATGATGGTGCATCATATCCGTACAAGGCTATGAAAGGTGTCATCCTGATGGACATGTGATATGTCGTGTTGTAGCAGTACTCCCCCAACAGTCCTCCTACATAACTCATCAGGTACCCTTCCACCCATTTATTAACTATCTTCATCTACTCGTCAGTCTGTGGATGGTCACTGGTACTCGTAGCCAACTCTGTGCCCACTAGCTCAAACAACTCCTGCCAGAATGTGTTGATGAAGCGTCCATCTCTGTCGCTGACTATCTGTCGAGGCAACCCATGCAGTCGAAAGATCTCTTTGAAGAATAACTCGGCCACTCTTGGGTGGCCTTTGTATACCACAGGGTATGGCAACAGCAAACTTGGTCGGTTTGTCGACCACCATGCAACAGTAGTCCTTACCTTGCACCCTAGGTAGTCCCGTGATGAAGTCCATGGAAATGCTCTCCCATTTTAGTTCGGAAGTAGAGGTTGAAGTAACCCCCGCCGGGTGTATCCGCTTCAAACTTGTTCCCATCGGGACAAGTCATACACTCTCAGACGTGTCTAAGTACATCATTCTTGAGACCCTTCCTTGAGAATCTCTCCTTGATCTGCATGTATGTCTTGAAGAACCCCTGTTAACCTATATGGGTGAATCGAGAGGCCTTCAGAATATTTTCCTTCTGTGTAGATTCTGGAACTATGTAGATCCGGTCCTTGTAGAAATGACATCATCCACTAGCCAGTATCTGTCATCCACCACCTGTCCGTCCATACCTCACATGCAAATTTGTTCTTGGAATACTCTACCAACAAATGTGCCTTCCAATCTGTAGATATGTCCAACATCGAACAACTCATATCTTCCTCGGATAAGGTATCGACTACGATTCCTTTTAACTTTAATATACTGGATGTCAAAGTCAAAGGCTTGTACCTTCGAAACCCATTTTTGCTGCCTCTCACTGAGGTCTTTCTGATCCAAGGAATATTTCAAACTATTGTGGTCAGTTCTCACCACGAATTTACTGCCAAATAAGTATTATCTGAATTTTTTCAAGCAGAATATAGCCAGCATTGTCGTGAGATAGAGTAGAGTCTCTCCTGACTCGCTGAGCTTCCCAAGGTTTCAAAGACTATGAGGTGACCTTCCTGCATCAATACTGCTCCAATCCCCACTCTCGATGCATCGCACTCCAATACAAAGGGCTATGAAAAATCGAGAAGTGCTAGAACTAGGCATGTACTCATGACCTCCTTCATCTTCTCAAAAGTAAGCAGATTCTATCCAATGGAATGCCCTTTCTTCATCAGATCGAAGGGAGTGGTGCTCCCAACTGAGAACTCCCCTTCAATGAATCTCCTGTAGTAACTTGCAATATAACCCAAAGAATCCCTTCAATTTTGTGATGTTCTTGGGTGTTGGCCAATCCAGAATGGCCCTTATCTCTTCCTGATGTACCTGAACCCCTGCTCTCACGATGATGTGACCTAGGTATAGAAGCTCCCTCATGCCAAATTCACACTTGGATTCTTTGGAATATAATGATTGTGACTGCATAATGCTCAAAACCTCATCCAAATGTGTCAAGTGTTCTTCCTAGGTCCTACTATATATCAGGATGTCATCAAAGAATATCAATAGATACTTCCACAACTGTCCCCTGAAAATGTGGTTCATACAGGATTGGAATGTAGCAGGGGCATCGGTCAACCCGGGAAGGCATGACCAAGATATCAAAGTGCCCAAAATGGCACCTGAAAGTTGTTTTTTCAATGTCCTCTTTGATGTTGATCTGGTGGTAACCTGAGTGAAAATCTAGCTTAATAAGAAGACTGCCCCATGTAGCTCATCCATCAACTCGCCTATGCCCAAAATGGGGTACCTGTTTTTATAGTATTCTTATTAAGTGCCCAATAATCGATGCACATCCTCATGTGTGTCATGTCCTTCTTTCAGGACCAAGACGACTAACAATGAAGCAAATGGACTAGTGCTAGGCCTTATGTGCCCCATCGCAAGCAATTCCCTGATTGCTTTCTCAATCTCGCCCTTGAACCTCTTGAGATGTTTGTGGTGTGGTGATCACTGGTGTAGCCCCCGCCTCCAACTAAATAGTATGCTCAAATCCTCTCTGGTGGACGACCCAGTGGTATCGGTCCAAATATCGGCTCATACTTACTCAAGAGTGTCCTGATCTCTGGGTGATATTGTTGTCTGCCATCTGCATCCCTCTTGGCGGTAATCAAGCACTCAGCAGCATATGCCACATCCCCATGTCTAGCAGATCCTCTCCATTCTCTTAGTTGATACTGCCCTAGGTGCGCCTATAGACATGCCCTTTGTTATCCCCACTTTAGGGGATAACTAGGATATTGTGTCTCTGTTCGGTAGGTCCTAGACATGGAGTACCGAGCAGGATTGACTTTAGTACACCGGGAGGCCCAGCACCTTTCTTTCTTCCAGCATCTTGTCTTGTCAGCAGTAGCAGCATCCATCACCATCGGCTTGGTCCTGTGTCAGAGATGGTTCTTTTTCCATGAGGTAATTAATCCAGGTATCATGGTATGTGTCACTTTGATCATCAAAACCATTGAATGTATGCATCTAATTCCTTTATTTCTAAAACTGCTTGATCTTACACTCTAACCGCTTTGACCATGTTTGGGGATTGATGTGGTGCCCTAGTAAGTCTCCTGGGTGGTTCGTAAGTTTTGGTTTGCCACTGGGGATTTCTGAAAAGCCATCGTCCGCCCCACCAGCACCACTTTTCATCTTGTTTCCCGCTCACTTGTCCCATTCCACTTGTCCGCACCGGGTTGACCTATTTTCGGACTCCGTGCACCTTATCTCGTGGGGAAGAAGGGGCTAAAGGCCCAGAAGAAAGCAAGCTGGTAAAAGATAAAAGCCTAAAAAAAATGAAACCTCAAGATGGTTCGCTCTAGGATCCCTGGAAAGCAATAAAAGGCTTCTCAGCAAGAAACAAGAGGGACCCGAAAATAATAAAAAGCTAAAATCCTAACCAGAGGATAGGGTCTCATCACGAAATTCTACATAGGGTCCATGGGTATTTAGCAGTATGACATTGCCACCAGTTGGTTACCACGCCAGGGCAGTGACTCTTGGTTGCATGGCCAAGGGAAAGGGGGTCTCATCACGAGCTAGCCTTCTCATTTCTGTGAAAGTACTTGTGGGTAACGCTGCCACCACTGGTCACCACGCCAAGGCAGTGTCCCTTGATTAGCTCTTGAACAAAAAAGAAGGAAAAGCAATAAAAGATAAAAGAATGAAAAGAATAAGAATAAAAGGCAAGAATGGGCTTGGAAAAAATGCATCCAGGACAAGTACAGCTTGCCTTCTAACAAAGGCACCCATAGGTAACATTTCTTGCATCCTTGGCCCTCATTGCACCCAGATGCTTGGACTTCCCTAGAGCACATCACCCACTTACATGGCTTGGATGAGGTCTCTTCCGGGAACTCCCCTTTTCCAGTGGACACTAGCCCAATAGGACGCCTTGTCCTTTTCTCCAGACTTGTATTGTAGGCTTGTGTAACGTCTTTGAGTTGTTCACTAATGTATTAGGGATTTTATGCACATGTTTAATAATATTGATGATGAGATGTGATTGACATTGTTGTGATCCTTGTGACTGATGAGCCTATAGAGGGTGTAGCTTTTGATGTGCAGGACCATGCCCGACGGACAAGTACCATTTTGGATCGGTACACATGGGGAGATGATCAGTTCGGACCTCCATGGGGCTGAAGAGCGCATCAGGTGGATGTTGAGACCCCATCAGGGGGGCAGAGACAGGACAGAGATGGATCAGGGGCTTTGCACCAGAGAAGGAGAGGGCGTTCCACCAAAGGCACTTTGGCAGAGCTTGACCTAGGGGGATTGACCCTCTTTCAGTGGAACGTTGACCTTGGAAGGCTTGGGACATCACCCTTGATGACCATGACGTCATCCAGCCTATTGGACGTCTTGGGAGGCAGACTGGGCAGTATTGGCACGTGTGGCATGATGGAGGAGCCCAAGGAGGGCTAACGTTTTTCTCCAGGATGCCCCATTTGCCCTAAAAGGAGCTAACATCTCCTTTGGAGGGGCTTCATGTCTCTTTTCAACTTGATTAGGGTTTTAAATTTGACATTTTAATGTAAAACAATATGATTTTAGTATTTTGGCCTTGTCGACCTTTTTCATGACCTAAAATGTAAAATTAGGTCATGGTATGGTATAAATGAAGGGTTTTCACCTTCATTTTTGACATCACAACTTACTCACTCCATAAGGAGGTCTGAAATTTGCGCCCTCTCTTGGGTTATTGGTTGATTTAGTGATGCACACTTGTTGAAGGAGGATTATTTTGGCATGTTTTGGCATTTCTCTTGATGGAAGGTGTTACAACTAGGGTTTGCAATGATATTTCTTGGTGATATGTAAGTATTTTTCTGCAAAACTTCTTGAATGAATGGTTGTAGTTTCATTTCTTGCATATATTTATAATTTTTACTGAACAAAAACCCTAGGTGACAAGCACACAAGTAGGTCCTTGTCTCATGTCCCCATTGAGAGAAATTTTCATCCATTGATAGAGAAGAGAGAGCCTAGTCGTAGCTACACCCTCTTTTTCTCTTCATTTATTGCTAGTCGTACTAAGAAGAAAGAGACACCTTAAGCCTAGGTCTACTACACTTTGGGCCGATTTTTTCTAGGGTTTGCTGAAAGAGCCTTGTTGTAGCAACACTCTACTTCATCAAACCCTCTTGTCTTAGTTTATGCTATCTTTCAGCTAGTCATTTTTGCCATTTGAGTTAAGAAAGGAGGAGAGAGCACTGAGGCCTAGTTCACCTACACCAAAGTGAGCCTCTCTCCCCTAGGGTTTTGACTTTGAGGCCTTGCCTTAACAACACCTCAAAGCCTCTCCCTCTAGTGCTTAGCCGTTTTGACTTTTGTCTCCTTCAGCTCTTGCGTCCTTCACTATTGACTCCATTTAACCCTAAGGCACTGATCTTAAGACCTCATGCGTTGAAGTGAACCTGATCAAAACTGCTCTCAAACTCTTGAATCAAAACCCTAACTTCACAAACTTTAGCTTAAACTAACCTTCTAACCATATATGTTGTCGTCATCTTTAGCCATAATATCATTGGTGCAGCAAACGTTTTACTTTATAAGCAATTGAATGGTGATTAAAGGCATAAATTGAATGAAGTGTTGATTATCACATTGAATGCCATATTGTTCCAGCATTTATTGGTGAAGTGACATAATTTTCATTGCTATTTATAAACATTGACTTCGTCAATATTTATTGTCAAATTGCTTATATGTTTATCAGATAGTCATTAATTTACATGAAGTACTAACCCATTGATCAAAGCTTGCATATATCAGTTTATTGTTGCTTTTTCTCAAGCAGGTGTATCTCTTTGGGGTTTGTACTTTATCATTGGCCTTTGGCCGGACTATCTGCTCGGTGGTGACTTGTGACGGGGGAATAACTACTTTATCTTGTAATCCTTTTCCTTCTCAGAACCCCAGGTCACCGGGGACGTCTCCCCTGGGACTTACCACCCTAAATAGAAAGAACCATCCCATTGTGATGACATTGGGTGGGATTGGTTCCTGTTACGCCAGTTTGACCTTCAAACCTCAAGCCTTTTATCCTTGCTACAAACTGTGCGATACCACCCCTCAACACTACCCTTGACCTATTTGTGTCTCTGAAGCTCATCGTCAAGGTCTGGTAGTTGAATCCAATCTTGCCCAGCGAGTACAACCACTAAACACCTAACACTGCATCAGTGTCAGATACGTCAACTACATAAAATGTGTCGGTCATTGGGTAGTTACCTAGTTTAATTTCTAAATCTGGTACCCTGTCCAGGCAAGTCATGGTATATCCATCTGCCACTGCTACCGTAAATCCCTCAAACTCCTCGGTTTGTAACCCTCTCCTAGCCACCAATGTTGCATCTTTGAAATTAAGGGTTGCCCCACCATCCACCAATGTTGTGACACGCTACCCCTATATAAGCCCCTTGAGTCTAATGGTCTCCCGAAAGGGTTGCTATGACACCCCCTTTCACTGGTACTCGTGATTTGGTCGTCCCACCTAGCTGCGGTTCTATCTACGATGGAGGTTTCTTTGGAGGTTGTCCCTCCTCATGCACATGCTCCTCCTTTGAACTACTGTCTGGTGTGGAGTTGATCTCCTCCTCCTCCCCATCACTGTCCGATGCCACCTCAATGTAGTGTATTTGTCCCTTGCCCAGGCATTTGTGTCTTGGAACCCACGGATCTCTACAGTTGAAGCACAACTTCTTCCTCATCAGCGCACGCATGGTCTCATCATCCATCTTTTCTTTACCTTTCCAATCCCTCGGAGGATTTCTCTAATCCTTGTCTTTCTGTGGATCCAAGGGTTTGGTGAAGGTCTTTGGTTTCTGCACTGAGTCTCCCATATCTCTAGTGCACAGTATGGCATCTTGTAGGGTGCGAGGCTTGAAAGCCTTAACCCAGCCCCTCAATGGATCTCTTAGTGCCTCCATAAAAAGCATCACCAACCTATGCTCAGATATGTCCTACATTGCTACTGCTTTCTGCTGAAACTCTAAAATGAAGGCCTCAACCGATCTGGTCTGTCACAACTATGTCAGGTCTCTGAAATGGAGTTTTGGATCCCTCCGATCAAATCTCTCCATCAGTCGTTCTATGAACTCCAAGTAAGATGTAATACGACTGTGACCCAAGGTCACCAATCCATGATACCACCACTTGTGGGCTTCCCCCTCCAAGTACAAGGTAGCGAAGCTTATAGCTTCTGTCTTTGTCATCTGGTTAAGCTTGAAATAGGTATCAAGCTTTTGGACCCATGCCTGAGTTGAACACTTGAACGAACCGTCGAAAGAAGGGATGATCATTTTCCCAACCTTCTTGATAAAGTCCATGTTCTGGCCCTGAATGTTACCCCTCTGCACCTCTTTGGGCCTGTTTTGATTCATAATCGAACAGTAGTCCATCAAACTCATGTTAACATGGAACTCTGGCCCCAGTGCCAAGCAGTCTCTCCTGAACTCTGCAATCAGATCTCTCAAGCATGTCTTCCCCTGTCTTGCATGTCCCATCTGTTGCCCCTGTCCTGGATATCCAATCAGTTGTTCCCCCTGGAACTGCGGAAAGAGCGGCCTGGGAATCTTCCCCACTAAGATATAGGTGTGAGTGGGTGTCTAGTGTCCACTCGACCCTGCTCAGTTCCCACTGGAACCACTAGCTCCACCTCCATGGTGTCCCATGGAACCACTCGCTCCACCTACTATATTTGCACCCGCCGTGCCCATATTGTTCTGGATCAGTGGTGTACTGATTGCCATCTGTGTTATGGCGTGCATCATATCCTGCTGCCCTCTGCCAAGATCGTTCAACATAGCTTGGCTACTATCGTAAGGAGCCTCTGGGCCTTTCCCCTTGCCCTCTGGAATATCATGTTTGACACCCATCTTACCTTCTAATTCAGCCTTTGTATCTGAATTGATATGATCTATGTCTATGTCCTTTGTCTCTGGCTCTGTATCTAAATGAATATGGAAGGGAATGTAGTCTCTCATGTTTTTGTCCCTTCTGTCTCTACCATGACCCCTACGGTACTGAATGTACTCGTCCCCAATGTGACCTCTGCCCTCTGGGTATTCTGCACCTGTCCCCGGAATCATGGGATCATGAGATAAGCACTTCTTCACAGGCTGGCACGAAGATGGATTTGATACCACTGAAATATCCCAAATCCCTCGGATCTGGATATTTACTGCTACGTTGTTGATCTGGCTACAGATCTGATGCGTTGAGGTTTCTGACTGAGTTTAAAAAGGTTTATGGTTGCATTTTTGTGGTGTCTATATGTTTATATCATGCATGCAATTGTTTTGGAACCAGGAACAACTCAATATCTTGAATTAAATGAAATAACATGAATTACATCATAGCATGCAGAAACTAAAGAGAATAACCTCAGCTAGATCGTATAGAGATGATCTTAGCTAGAATACAATGCAAAACAAATAAGAAAATACCCGTATCAAAGAGGAATGACTGGATCTATGATCGGCAATGTGGATCCACTGCATGCATGGGTGGATCTATTGCATGCAACCAAAAATACCCACAGCAACTATTGTTGGAGACTAGAAAACTCGCCCCGATGGCTATACTCTTCTGATCGTCCTGAAAACTGTCCCAAATGGGTCACCCTACCCCCTAGCACACTTCTCCTTCCTGTTGGCTGGAATACTGGGTCTATGTTTATCTGCCAAAACCCCGATTGGACTCCCTCAAACTCTACGCACTTCCTCAGCTGGATGGCACGTTTTTGAATATTTACCCGACGGAATGTTGTGATAACTGTCTCAATGGAAGAGCCTTGGCTTCCTCTCCAATGGATCGAAAGGATATGAGCTTCTCTATCCTGGTTGGGCTTATGCCAAATCTCTACCTCAAACCCTCATGCTGCCACTGGATAAGTGCGCACTTGCTTGCGCTGCCTTTACCTACTGTTGTAGACTGAAGATGAAGATCAATGAAGAACCTAGATGGTACTTCCGACAGCTAGGGCATGTCTCTCAACACTGAAACCTGTAGTGGTGGTTTCCTCCATAAATCCACAAAACAATAGAAGGTCGACTTCCTTCTCTCTGGAACCTGTTTCTAATTCTCAAATCATCATAATGAGGAATTGGGTTGACTTTCTTCTCTTTATACCTCCTCTCGTCTAATTCTTTGTTCACTTACTTAATTAAATGTCTTTTATCCCCTAAGTTATGATTTAATGTTCTCTTAAGTCATTTAACGGTTAACCCCCTTTTTGTTCTAATCAGACGTTCATTTTATCACTTAAGTGACTTTTTTCCTAAGTTTCACCTCAATGATCAATTAAGTCACTTTTTCCTCCTTTTTCCTCCTTAATGTCACTTTCAGGTTAGACTTTGGCGAAATGACATTAAATAGAGGTTTTATTCCCCTTTTTATCTCAACTA
>SNQJ01S0219490.1:0-15368 GCA_010110895.2 Picea sitchensis
TAGCTTCTTCTGCCATAGACTCGGGTCAACTACCCTTCATCACTCCCCTTAGATATTTCTCTGTCATCATCTAGCTTCTTCTGCCATAGACGATTGCCATCAATGACAACCTTGACATTCTGCATCCTCTCTGCTATTGCCATATTTCCAACATTTCCTTCTTGGGGTTCTTCGAGTTAAACTCTCGATGTAGTTTCCAATACTTTGCCTTAGCATGTCTATAAATGTTGCAATTATTTCAATGGTTGTTGGGATATTTTCAACGATCTGTAGTGGTTTTTATCTTCTTACATTACCCCCTTTCCACTTCTTCTTTCCCTCCCTAGATTCTTGCTAGTGCTCTTTCTACTTTGAACCACTTGTTTTTCCCTTCATTTGGCCTATGTTTTCAACGTAGTGTGCTTGTACACACGCCTCATGCGTTATCCTAGGATTGAAGAGAATCACTTGCTTTCGTATATGACTATGTAAACCCCCAGATACTTGATGGGTACATCTCGATTCTTCAGAGATATACCCAACATGATGGCCATCTTTCTGAACTCAATGGTGTACTCCTATACACTATGACCCTACCTCTACCTGAAGTAGTTTCACTGGATTCATTGGTCCTCTTCATACCCAATAAGTTAGAATTGGGATTGGATGAGGGTTTTGAAGTACTCCCACCTAGTTACCGGTGGATCACCCTCTAGCCTAAGTGTTTTTGTGTGACTTTCCCACCAGTTTAAATCATGTCCCTCTAATTTCAATATAGCAAATGAAATTTTATTCCCTTTATCTATATGGTGAATGATAAAAAAAATTATAGTTGTTGCAAAACAATTATTCAATTTTAATGCATCGATGTCACCTTGGTATGGCGTTACATCCACTTTCACTTATATCCTAAATAGGGAAAGTGAATGGTTATTGACACTCAAACTCGACTACTCTTTCTTAGATTCTTTTCATGACTCATTTCCATATTTTTCCCGATCTCCCGATTTCCCCTCCAATATGAACTCTAAGTTAGAGCCTCCATCATCTTTGAATGGTCCAATATTTCTTGGTAGAGCCATCATTAGGAGGTTCATATCATGACTGATGTCAACAACTTCTTCTTCCAACCTCTCAAATGTCTCTTTTTCTTGATGTTTTTTATGAACAGACTCATCCTCAATGGCTAGGGTTGCTATGACTTCTCTTTAAGTTGATTCTTAGATCCTACACCTTCCCAAAAATACCCAAAATAAAAACATGCTTTGATTATAATATGATCTGTAAAATTTCATGCATATTCCATTGGAATATTTTGTCACAACAACTCTAATAAAATACTTAAATATTTACAATTAAGGTTAATTTTCCTTTATATCTCTAGAATATTTAGCTGTTGATTTTCTACTTATGCATGAAATTGATAAAATGTACAAAATAGAGAACAATAAAAAAATTTCACACCATCCACAAATAAAAACAAGATATGACATGGGAAACCCAATATGGGAGAAAATGCAACTAGAAGGTGAGGCTACTATGCTCTCTTTTCTATGGTATATAAATGATGAAAGCACAAAAAAAGAGGCGCTCTCTGAGGAGTTCTATTTAACATGTGACATGTATATCTACTACATAATATTTCCTCCTTTCTTATGCTCATATAATACCACTCTCATATTTTTTTCTCAACTATGGAAGAAGATAGAATGCAAAAGAATGGAACAACTTCTCCTCCAAGTTTCCTAGTATTTAACATAGCCCGATAGCCATCTAGGGGTAGGTTTTTTACTCCCTCAACCCTCAATTGTGGTATGATTTTGGACCTTCTAGAATATTCTTGAAAGTACATACATGGCTAACCCCATTTGGGGGAGTAATGGTGGTTGACCTGGAATCCTCTCATACTATGGTGGCCAACACAGTATATCCACTTGTGAGAGGAATAGGTTTTGCATACAATATGTGATTGATGCAACTTTTGCACAATTGGAAAGTTCACAATGTGTACAATAGTGTAGAAATTTGTAGAAAATTGTAACTCAGAAAAATTCCATTTGATGCCTCAAAACAACCCCAAAAGGTTTCAGACCTTAATTTTCCAAACTAGGATCTGCCACTAAAATGGCCCTACATGTTGTTTCCTCCAATTTTTTCCACTTTGAAAGGATCAATATATATGCCAAACAATATAATGATCCAACTTGGATCATGTAGGTACTGGATCTTACAATCATTTTTTTTCATATCCAGTTTAGATGAGGGATTGTAAAATCATAGGTAAAGGAGAAGAAGAGAAGGCATGAGAGACATGGTAAGGGAGATGGAAGGAGAAGGGAGGAATTTGGTAATACTATGAGGAGGGTACAATAATTTGAAGGAGTAAAGGAATAATTCAAGAGTTATTCCTTCCACCCTAGGTCAATGGGGGATTGTAAAAGTGGGGTTAAAGGGAAGAGAGGGGAGGTTAGGGGTATGTGAGGAAATACAAGGAAAGGAAAGGGAGGAAAAAAATAAATAAATGGATGGAAGGGGAAAATGAAGTGATGCAAGGCTTAAGGTGGGAGTAAAAGAGAAGGTGGTATAAAAGGAACTGATGGAGGGGTGAAGGTGGGAGAAGGGAAAAGTAAAATGGTGGGCGGTGAAAGAAAACATATGTTTGAAAGGGTGAGATAATATTTCCCTCCATTTTACGTGAAAAATAAAAATATAGGGAATAATGGATGGATAAGGAAAGTGGTTGTTGGGTATGTGTTATAGTATTTGCATGAATAGATATAGTGGCTTCTATGTTGTGCCAGACACACAGGGGGGTTTGGTGGGGGGAGTTAGGCCCCCCCTAGATTTGTTTTTTCTTAGGAAATGTGTCCCATTTTTTCCTCATTTTTCATGTCGCCTCGATTTTCATGTCCATTGTTGGGTGGTTTTTCTGCACATGTTTTTGAGCTGATGGTTTTCTATTTTTGGTTAAGGAATTAGAGTTGTTGACTAATCCACATCATTGGGTTAGGGTTTTTGATGTCGTTGGATTCTATATGTATATTGTATTGCAAACAATGTATCACTATGAGTGACTATAGAATATGTTGGTTTTCCTGGTTTCATTTTCAAGGGGAAAAATGTCTGTGCAATGTGTGTATTTTCCATTGTATCTTTTTTGTTCTTTTATTGAAAATATGTTTGCAGTAAAATATTGTACAAGGTTAATATCTACATTTGGTATCAGATCTTTGTTGGATTTAGGGGGATGCCTTTGTGTTCAAGGGACTGGCTCGGGACTATGATAAGCCTTGTTACAGTGGGAGAGCTGTGGTATTGATTTTTTAGGTGAAAATAAATGGCAAGCAGTTCGAAAATGGAGATCGATAAGTTTAATGGGAAAATTTTTGAGTTGTGGAATCTCAAAATGGAGGATTTTTTGGTGGAAAAATATCAATGGATCATGGTGGATCCAGGTATTGCACCTACAGTAAATTTAGTAGATGACTAGAAAAATTTGGATCAGAAGGAGAAGATCACAATCCGACTATGTCTCTTAGATTCAATATTATTGAATGTGTCATAGGAATATACAACCAAATATTTATGGGATAAGTTAGGGAATTTGTATCAGTCTAAGTGCCTAGTAAATAAACTATTCCTAAGAGAGAAGCTGTATAAACTAAGGATGAGAGATGGAGACTCGGTGGCAGAGCATTTGAATGCCTTCAATACTATGGTAAGTCAGTTAGTATCTATTGAGATTAAAATTTTAGATGAAGATAAGTGTATCAATTTAGTGTGATCTTTACCAGACTCGTTGGATAGTTTGGTTGTGGCCATAGGTAGTAATGCAATTTCCTTGAAGTTTGATAAACTGGTATTATCCTTGTTGTCAGAGGAGATGAGACAAAAGAACATGGAAGGACATAACACACATGTATTATTTGCAAGAGGAAACTCTAGGAAAGAAATAGATCTATGTCCTGAAGTGGGAGATCTAAGTCTAAGGGAATATCTAAGTCTCCCATAAAGTTTGTAAAGGTATGTTGGAGATGTGGAAAATAAGGGTACTATAAGAAGCATTGTAGATAGAAAGTTGAGAAAAACAATGGATCTGAAGAATCTCCTTCTACAAAAGAAAATACCTCCAAGGAAGAAGGAGGGGATGTGTACCTGGATTCTCCAAGCATGCATGAATATCATGAAAAATGGTTGGCTGAATCAGGTGCATCCTTTCATATGACTCCACACATGGAGTGGTTATGTGAATATGAAAGGTATGATGGAGGTAATGTTTTCCTAGGTTAAGACTCGACAACCAGAATCATAGGTCGAGGAAAATTCAATTTGAGGCTCATAGATGGAAGGATTAGAACACTGCCTATTGTTATGTACATACCAGGATTGGACAAAAAATTGATTTTTATAAGAAAAATGGACGATGCAGGGGTAAAAACAATATTTTAAAAGGAAACCTATAGGATGGTTCGAGGAGAAATGGTGTTGTTGAAGGGAGCTCAATTTGGAACTCTATATAAGCTTCAAGGAAGAAATATTATTTATGGGTATAATAGTCCCATTGTTCGTGATATTGGAGTTGAAGAAGAAAGAACTCCTATAGTCTCTAGAGAAAAGGTTATGCTCTGGCATTAAAGAATGGGGAATATCGAAGAGGAGGGTATTCGACTACCACATGCTAAAGGTATGGTTAAAGGTATGTCTAACTACTCCATGTATTTTGATTTATGTGAACATTGTGTAATGGGAATCAGAATCGAGTAAGATTCCCCTCTAGTACAACGAGGGAAGAAGGAATTTTACAGCTAGTTCATAGTGATGTGTTTGGACCTGTGTTGGTTGCATCATTGGGAAAATATGTGTACTATGTCTCATTTATATATGACTTCTTGAGGAATAATTGGATATATTTCCTCAGGAAGAAATATAAAGTCTTTGACAGGTTTAAAGAGTTTAAGGCTCTTGTTGAGAATCAAACTGAGAAAATAATTAAAGTGTTGAGGAAAGATAATGGTTGAGATTTATGAGGGAATGAATATGGATAATTTTGTAAGTGTGGTATTGAAAGGTATAAGACTACTCCATATACACCTCATCAAAATGGAGTTGCAGAAAGGATGAACATGACATTGATGGAAAAAACAAGGTGCATGCTCAGTGGTGTCGGGTTAAGGAAAGGATTGTGGGCAGATGCAGTGGGTACTGCATGTTACCTGGTCAATAGATCACCCTCATCAATATTGGATGACAAGACTCCACAATAGGTATGGACTGGTTAGAAACCTTCTCTCACACATCTCACGGTATTTGGTTATGAGGCCTATGTTCATGTTCCAAAGGAAAACATGAGTAATCTAGATAAGAAGGATGAAAAGTGTATATTTATTGGGTATAAATATGGTCTCAAAGGTTATAAGATTTGGAACATAGAAACTAAGAAGTCATTGTATAGTTGAGATGTGGTATTTAGATAAATGATGGATGTTGTTAAACATGAAGTCCTACCAAGTAAGGAAGAAACATAGAAAATAGATTTTGATTTAAAGGATGATGAATTAGACTCTACAGAAGAACGAGAATCAAAAGAATAAGATCCTCTTAGTCCGGTATTGAGGCTATCGGTTTGAGAAAGAAGGATACCAGAAAGGTATACTCCATCTGATATTCGTTCAAATTTTTCTTTGTATATTATTGATGATGATGATAGAACTATCAGGGAGGAAGTGGATTCAAAGAATGGAAAACTATGGGAAAAGGCCATGGATAAAGAAATGGAAGCCTTGTATAAGAATGAGGCTTTGTATCTAGTATAGTTTTCGACACGAAGAAATCCCATTGGCATAAAATGGGTATTTAAAAGGAAGCAGAATGTAGAAGTTAAAGTGGAGAAATAAAAATCTCAGTTAGTAGCAAAGGGTTATTCCCAGGTTGAGGGATTCCTATGGATCCTCTTCTTTCTCAATTCCCATGGATCCTTTGATTCCTGTCCTTTTATGAAATCCTTGGATCTAAACAATGGAATACCTTTTATTGACCCTCTTCTTTCTCAACACCAATCAAATCAAAAATTATTTTTAATCAATTATATGCCTTGAATATTTTAGCAAGATCACCCTAACTATTAAGCCTCATACATTTTTTACCCTATATAAGCTACTAATAATCCCATCAACGAGTGTGCACTAGAGGAATAAAAATGTTGGTATTTTATTATGGTATTATTGTCTAGCATATTTATGGTTATGATGATCTCTAGTGAATATTACCATCCATTTATGCATTTACTATGATTGATATGATTATCATGATGATATATTTATGATGGTGGCTTATTATTATTGTGTTGATGTTTTGGTGTAGAAATGAAATCATTCTACTTGTGTACCTACAAGAAATTTGGATTGGAATATGTTATGGTAGTGATTATACTTTTCCAATGTGTGTTTTCATATTTGAACTTACAAAATAATAGTTTACTTTTTAGCATTTCTAATCTATCTATTTCCTTCCTTGAGTTGGGGTTGCTTCTCATATAACTCAACACCAAAACTTTAGACAAGGATACTAGCATTGAAATTTTAGAGGGTTAGTGACCATAGCGAGAGAAAAGACATATATCTTATAGGACTCTTTGGTTTGATTTGAACAAGTCTTGGTAGTAGTAAATTATTGGGGGACCCAATAGCTATTAGTAGGAAAGACAAAAATACATCCTTTAGGTAAAAAACATGGCACAAGGTTCCACCATGTGATTTAGGACCTAAAAGCATGGGGTATCTACTTAATGAACATGTGGTATAGAACTTGTGATCATGGGATATTAAATAATTTTCAAACATTTGGTTTACATTGATGGACAATTGGTTCTGATTGTTGGTTGTCATTGATGTCAACCTTTGGAGAGTGATATTGTAGATTGATGTCAACTCTTAGAATTTGAAGTCAAACCCTGAGTATGTCTGGTATCTCTATAGGTATGGGTAAGGAACCCAAGTTTGGTTGAGGAATAATGTAATGAATATGAATGTATATGAAGGTAAAACTATTAGAGATGGATAGTACATGTCATGCCATTTCCAGTTATATGTGAAATGCCACATAACTCCTCACAGTTAGATAATTATGGCCTCGTGAAGTTGGAGAACCTCCATGAGTTATCTAGAATCCCCTAGAAGGTCAAAGAAGTCAAATTATTCTAGAAACACCTAGAGGAAGTTGACTAGTCAAAGTGGGTGAAATTATGAGTTAATCATGGGTATAGTTGTTGCATTAAGAAAATAATTAAAAATAAATTAGTTGCAACAAAAAGTTGTGAGTTTGGTAATTATGGTAAAGTAGTTGTGATGAGAAGATTGAATAGTCAAAGTGGTTGACTAAGAAATAAATTAAATAATAAAGTGGTTGCAACAAGAAGTTAGTTAAGGGAAAAGAAGTTATGAATTGATTAATTATAGAAAAGTTAGTTGCAACAAGAAATTGTGAGTAAAGATAAATTATTTAAATAATAAAGTAATCAAAGTGGTCGCAAATATAATTATTTAAATAATAAAGTGGTTGCAACAAGAAGTGGTGAATTTAATATTTATGGATAAGTCAAAGTGGTTGCAAAAGAAATTAATTAGATAATAAAGTTGGTTGCAACAAGGAGTGGAGAACTTACTATTTGTGGAAAGTGGTTAAGTTAAGTGGACAAAGTGGTTAAGTGGAAAAAGTGGCTAAGTGGACAAACTGGTTAAGTGGACAAAAGTGGTTAAGTGGACAAAAGTTGATACTTCGAGATGAAGCTACATGGAAGTATAAATAAGAGAGAAAGGTTATCCCATTAGCACCTATTGAATATCATTCAATATATATTTTATGAAAGGTTATTCTGGAAGGCATTATTGATAGATCAAATTTGTGGTAGAAAAATTGTGGAAGAAAAAGTGTGGTAGGAAAATCGCGGCAGAAAAAGTGTGGCAAAAAAATCGTGGCAGAAAAAGTGTGGTCGAAAAATCACTGCAGAACAAGTGCGGAAGAAAAATCATGGCAGCAAAAGTGCGGCAGAAAAATCGCGGCAACAGAATCATGACAACGTAATCGCGGTACCATAACCACGACAACAACATGGTTGGGGTCTATTTATGAGAGATATGGCACATATTGTTTGAGGTATGTTTTGTGAGTCAGGGTTTATCTCTTGAGATGGTATTGGATGTTCATTATTGTTGCATATATCCGATTTGTTGAGGGATACAGTTGGTATTTTATTGTTGGTATTTTGCATATAGGTATTGGTATTTTGGTTGTGATGTGTTGTTGAAGTTGTCGATTTATCTTGAGGCTACATAACAGTGAGTTTGAGGCACATGGTTTGATGTAAGGGTTTATGGTATTTGGTTTGTGGATAGAGTGATGAATTGTTAGATAGATTTTGATGGTTATATTGGTGTATGTCTTTGGTATATGTTTGAGGTACATGTTGGTTACATGGTTGAGACAAGTAGTTGATGAGTTGGCACATACATGAGGTGAATAGTTGATGATGTTGGTACATCTAAATGCGTCATAGTTGATGTATAGTTGATACATGATTGGTACATACTTGATACATGGTTGGAGGCACTTGTGAGTAGTATTTTTGACACATCGTTTATGTATGATGTAACATACTTGTCTTTGTATATTATTAGAAGCACATATTGATCTTGGTGATGATTCTGAGTTGTTGTGATTGGTTTAGGCACATATTGGTGATATTGTGCATATGGTTGAGAGTTGTCTTGATAATTGATCTTGGTGAGTAGATATGATTTGGTTGATAATATTGATGAGACAGGTTGTTGTGATAGGTTGTTTGGAAATGTTGTTGTGACAAGTTATTTGTACAGGTTTGGTGCATGGTTGATGCACTTGTTGATGGTACAGATTGAGGTACATGTTGATGCATGGTTGATTCATGGTACATGTTGGTTCAATTTATTGGTACACATTGTTTGGTGCAGGTTGAATCGTACATGTTCTTATAGGTTATTGGTACAGGTTGACAATGGCAGTGTTTGATTCAGTGAAAATGACTATTTTTTGTTTGTTTGTTTGTTAATTGGTCTAGACCTTCTTGGCATCGAGATTAACCTTTGGCTTGAGAAACTATGACTCAGAGGCATCTAAGCTGTCAAAATCACTCGGGGATCACACTCGGCCTGAGCCACACCAAACCTTAACATGGTTGGATTTTTTGTCCCCGCAAGTTTCGAACTGGTGACTTTTCAACACGGAGTGGCTTAACAACACACTCCATCACCGACTATCCTATACCTCGGGGACAGTGAAAATGGAAGGTTGTCTACATTTGGAATTTATATTTTAGTGAGGTTGGATGGGGTAATGATAGGTGGTTGTATCCACCTTCCAGTTGTATCCAGAGAACATAGGGAGTTGTAACCTCCTTCTGGTTGTATCCAAAGAATTGGGGAGTTGGAGCTTCCCTCATATTGTAGCCTGAAAATATTGGGTCAGAGTCTCCTTCCAGTTGCAGTTGTAAAATAAAGGAAGTTGGTGCTTCCTTGAATGTAATTCTTGACATATAATAAAAGAATTATGTGGTTTTCTTTCCCATTGAGTTTCCATGTAAATATTTGTATGCTATGCATTGTGTGGATGTATTTGTTATTGTTTATTATGCATTGATGAATGTTAATGCTTATGATACAGAAAGACATTGATGATGAAGATATGAACATGGTTGGATAAGTAAAATAATATAATTTTTCGTTTAAAGGATTGATAATTGGTATAATTGTTCATTACCGATCCACCCCCCTCTCTCAGTAATCCAAAAATTGGTCAGAGAAGGTTCCTTCAGGAAACAATTTAACCACTGGAAGGAGATCATGGATTATTCTGAGAATGGAGTACCATTGTTTAATGGTCATAATGGTTTAAAGTATGATATATAGAGTGGAGGGATGAACTTATTTTTAAAGGCACGGGGGTATGATATTTGGAAATCAGTTATTACAAGATATGATAGTTCAAAAAAGGAAAATACTAAAACAAAGAAGGAACTGAAATGAAATAAAAAAATTGCAATGGATTTCATTTTGGAAGGAATATATGATTCAATAAAGGACAAAGTGGGTAAATTTTCATCATCTAAATAACTTTGGGATAAGTTACATAATATCTACTCTTCATCCATCACAAAGTCAGAGAATGTCAAGGAAGATGTAGGTACAAATCAAGAAGAAAGATATTCATCATGTCAAATAGATTCAGAAGATGAAGAGTACATAATAAACATAAGTATGTTGTTTTGCTTTAATTGTGAAACACACGAGCATCTTGAAATGGAATACCATGAAGGAAATGAGACAAAAAAAATAATTGAAATAGAAGACAATTATGAAGCAAAACTAATGAGTTCTTTAGATGAACTAAGAAAAGAAAGAGAAAAAAACAAGTCACTCAAGAAAGAATCGATGAAACAAAAGTAAAGAATTAACAATCTAAACCAACTTGAGACAAAGTTTGGTCAAGGAGAGAAAGGACTTGAAGAAGAAAAGAAAAGAACAAGAGTTATGCATAAGCACTCAATGGAATGAATCATGGTCAACCATAATCTAAGAAAACTGTTGGCACAGGGGCAGACCCGAGGTTCACTCCAAGAGTGCACCAACAAGCCCTAGCTACTGGCCCTTTCAGAAACACCTGTGAAGGAGATGCAGTCTCACCCGAAGCAACTTAAGAGGGGGGTTGGAGGACATGGATGTCTATAACCAGGGGAATATTGAGTGGATCTATCACAACAATAGTACAACATTCATATATCACTTATCAGCGAGGTCTATCCTACACAGCTATAGATATGATCTAACATAATACTTCAAATAAAAATATAACAATGACAAAGATCCAAGCATCAATCAACACAAAATATACATGGTTCACCCTCTCTCTAGGGCTATGTCCAGAAAACTCTAGTTATGATTTATTAAGGCAAAGCATACAGTTCTTATCTACGCTCTCAGCTAATAGATCTTATTTCTTCTCTCTCTTTATCTCCCCTTCCTACACACCCAGTAGCAGGACTTAACCTTCGCACATAGTTGAATATCTCACAATAGAATCTTCTCCCTTCACAACATAGCTATAACAACAATATCATACCAATACTCAATGACCAACAACCCCACCCAGGTCCTCTTAACCTTTATTTATACATTACAATCCCTCACTGACAGCCTTAGGTCAAAACCTAGGTGCCAAAACCCTAGATACCAATACCCTAGGTCAACTTGACCCACTTTTTCTGGACTTCGCCAGCCTATCTTTCCTTCTTCATCACACGGTGCTCCAAAGCATCCAATGATGGATTTCTATGCTTGCTAAGTTGTCCACGATCCTTCTTTCTTGTTGATCTATCATCCTTGATCTCCTTATCCAAAGGCTTGTTTTTTTGCACTTCACTCCATATTTTGAGCTCTTTTGCTCACTTCGACTCAGTGACGGTTACTGTGTCTCCCACGAAGCTCTCTTTTTTCCTTTCCTTCCTTGTTCTTCACTTCCTTCCATAAAAAAGGGCCAATAGTCCCCCAACACTCACTTGTGACTTGTCCTGAGGCACTTCATATCTGATCCTCTTGTTTTATTTCGACTTTGGGCTGCGTGACGCAACCCTTGCTTTCTGTTGTATGCCTCCTTTCCATCCTTGTGCAGACTGTCATTTCTGTGTCTGGTACCTAGTTTCAATTGCACCTGGTACCTAGACCCTTTTCCTCATGCTTTTACTTAGAGCTGCGAGGTAGCTAGTTATCATAGTACAACTTCAACCAACTCCCATTCACCAATCCTTCTTTCTGTCTCCCTTCAATGTCTTTAGTTGCGTAGCTCCTCCTTCTGTAACATAGGAAATCTCATATGGTCTGAGCCAATGCATTCTGAACTTCCCAGGGTATTTGATAAACTTACTGTGATACACCAGTACTAAATCACCTTGCTTGAATGTCTTCTTCTTTATGTGCCTGTCATGATAGGCCTTTTCTCATTCCTTCTGAACTTGCTGATGGAATCCTGCAATGAATCTATCTTCTTCCAGTTCAACCAATTGTTCAAGCCTCTTGCGAACAACGATGGTATCATCCATGTCTATAAATGCAACAATTCTTAGGCTTGGTACTAAGTATTCCATCGGGATAATAGCTTCGAGACAATAAACCAACTTTAAGGGGGTCTGCATTGTTAATTTCTTTCAAGTGGTTCTATAGTCCCAGAGTACTGTTGGTACTCTTAAATCCCAATCATCCCTATTCATGCTGAAAATATTTGTCAATGTTGTATCCAAGATCTTGTTGAATTCTTCAACCGTTTCGTTTGCTTGTGTATGGTAAGGTGTACTCTTTTGATGGTGGACTACAAATTCTTCAGTCGGGGATTCACATATCTTATTGATGAAGTGTGTACCTTGATCACTCATAAGAATCTTAGGGCATCCAAACCTGGTTATTATGTCATCGAATATAAAACGCGCAACTGTAGTTGCACTACAATCCTTGCCTACTCTAGCTTTGGCCCATCTGGTTAAGTATTATGTTGCAGTAATAATGTACCTTGCTCCTATGTGCTTTCCTGGTGGGTTTATAGGTCCCACGAAGTCAATGGCCCACTTTTCAAATGATTTTAGGGTCATTTGCGGTGCTAATGCCATTTCATCTCTTCGGGATGGTTTTCCAATTCTATGGAATACATCACATGCTCTGGCACACTCTTTAGTATCTCTGTGTAATGTAGGCCACCAAAGGCCAGCTCCCAAAACCTTCTGCGTAGTTGCTTTCCCTGTGTAATGTCCTCCTATGATGCCTTCATGAGCTTCTATGAGGATTAGTGGTCGGTCTGTCTCCATAACACACCTCCTTAATATTTCATCTGGTCCCATTTTGTACAGTTGTCCAACTATAAGTGAAAAGTCTGCAGCACGCACCACTAGCTGTTTCTTTTGAGGAATTATATATGCACTTGGAGTCATTCCTATTGACAGGAACTGGACTATGTCTATGAAGTGGTCATCAATATTTCTAATGGCGAGAAGTTGTGCATCCGGTAATGTATCCTCCAAACTGGTGGGTTCTTCACCATGTTCCAACCTTGATAAGTGGTCTAGGCCCTTGTTCATTCTTCCTAGCTTAACTATGATCTCAAAATCATATTCTTGAAACAACATAAGCCATCTTCATATTTGCCCCCCCAACACTGGCTTGTTGACTAGGTACTTCAGCGCAGAGTGATCAATAAACATTTTAAAGTGTCCTCCCAACAAGTAGTGGCAGAATGTTTGCAGTGCATACACCATGGCTAGTCCCTCTCTCTCTATAGTGGTGTAATTAACATCAACTGTGGATAGTTTCCTTCTAGAAAATGCTAATGGATGATCAATGTCCCCTTCTCCAGGTTGTGCCAGTACTTCTCCTAATGCAATATAAGATGCATCGACATGCACATGGAATTCTTTGCTCCAATCTGGAAACACCAGAATGGGCACTATAACCATCTTTTGTTTCAGTGTGTTGAAGCTCTACTGACATTCATCTATCCACTCATACTGGCAGTCCTTCTTCAGCAACTTCTCCATTGGTGTTGTAATTTGGGCATATCCTTTGATAAATTTCCTGTAATATCTAGTATGGACCAGTGCAATGCACATTTGTTTGAATGAAGTATGAGGTGGAAAATTAACTATAATTGCAATTTTAGATGGGTCTACCAGTAATCGCTGCTTGCATACAATATAACCTAATAACACTCCAAATGGTGAGAAGAAGATGCATTTCTTCAGATTCAAAGTAATTTGACACTGCCTGCATTTGTTCAACATTAGCCTTAGACATTCAATATGATTTTTCAACAAACTAAAAACAGTCCAGTCATCAAAGTATGCTTCTAAATATTTATGCAAAAATTMTTTGAATGCTTTGACCACCACCCTGGAAAATATGGGTGGGGCATTCTTCAATCCAAATGGAATTATTGTATATTGGTAGGATCCCCACTCTATTTAAAACATATTCTTATGATGGTCCTMCTTGGTAATGAGGATCTGATGGTATCCCGAAAATCCGTCTGTAAAAGAATATACTTCCTGGCCTCCCATGTTATCTAACACTTCGTMTGTGAATGGTGTAGGAAAAGGGTCATGCAGACAAGCATCATTAAACTTTATGAGGTCCAAACAGATCCTAATTTCTCCTATCTTCTTGTATTGTACCACCATAGGGATGATCCACTCCGACTCTTTGACAGGTTCAATAATCCATGCTTCCAGCATTCTGTCGAGCTCGATCTTTAATTTTTCCTTGTATTTCAGGTTCAGTCTGTAAGGTCTTTTGTTGACTGGCTTCACATATAATTTCAAAGGTATTCTCATCTCACCCATAATCCCTTTGATTCCCTTCATATCAGTGAACTTTGTTGGGAACAAGTCCTGATATTTGTGCAATAATTCTGTAATCTTGTCAATGGTAGCAACATCCCAATAATCTCTGACATTGGCAAGCTTCGTTGTCTCCTCTGTCCCAATATTGACTTTCTTTATTTTGATCGGTTGTCCTATGAATGATAGCTCAACTCCTCGTCCTTCCACATTTCCATGGCCTTCTATCTCAATGATGTTTACCTTCCTCGGATCATCATCTTCATCAACATTAATGTTGTGTTGGGCCCCAACAACTCCCCTTAAATCTTTACAAAATTTAAAGGGCCCCTATTAGAATCTTGATAATTATGATGAGCTACAGAATCAACATTTTCAAATAGTTCCATAACTTGGCTTGCTTTGAGACAAAATTAAGACATTCACGATAGTATGAGATAGTCATGACAAGAGTATATGTTAAAATTTAGAAACGAGCATAAAAATCTCAATTTAAACAAAAACGTTAATTTTTATCAATTGTTTACTTTTGTTTAAATTATGATTATGTGTTCTTTCTTTTGCTCATTAGCAAGTTTGACTATTTTGAATAATGGGTTCAATACTTCATCAAATGATATCTTGGTTGGTTTCTCATTTTTATAAAATCATTTGGTGATATTAATTAATTAAATTCTTTTTTCATTTTGCATCTCATAATAATAATAAAAAATAAAAAAGAATTATCTATCATTTGTTTTATTTTGTAAAAAAAACAAAATCAACATTTTTCTCTTCGCCATTAACTTGAAGCTTCTAGAGTTTTAGGATCATTATAAACAATGTTTGTTTAGAACTTATATTTAGTTTAAATTCATTTTTGATTTTATTGTTCTAGATTTTGTTTTATTCTCAATTTTTAGGTTATTAATTTAGGTTTCTTTTTGTTTCACAGGTTTCTATTATCAAATATTTGATACGGATCTAATCATGGCTTGATTTTATT
>SNQJ01S0219491.1:3997-15210 GCA_010110895.2 Picea sitchensis
TCTTCTTATCGAAATAAGTCCTCTAAGTAGTCTGATCATAATATGTATTTATTAAAGTTGGATGTCAAGTTTGAATTGTCGGCCTATGATGGAGAATTGAACGTCAAGAAATTGGACAACTAGATCAAGCAAATAGAGTTATATTGTCAGGTTCAAAAGATTGTGGACAAAGCTGCAAGGATACAATTAGCTAATCTTCGACTAAGTGGCACAATATTAATATGGTGGGAGAGTAAGATGCAAGTTGATATTGTTCAAAAGGGTAAAGTAATCTCTTCCTAGGATAAGTTTACTAAGGCTATAAGAAAAAAAAAAATCCACTTTCACATACGCAAATGGAAATGATAGAATAGAAGCATCTAAGACTGGGTAAAGGCCAGAAAATTTAGGCATATACATAGGAATTTAAAAATAGGGCTCTATCATTAGGGATTCCATTGTATACACATGAAACTCTTCTAAAATATATTGGTGGAATTCACTCATATCTTGGTCACATTATTTTAATGTTTAACCCTACTAACATTGATAAGTTGTTCATACAAGCTACACATCTAGAGGCTAGTAAGGGTAAGAATGCAAGAGAAGATAAGAAGCCATACAAGTTTGAAAAGAAACTGAAAGGTAAATGGAAGAGGAAGAAATAAGATGCAATAAACCAAGTTGAGGAAAGACCTACATGTTCCCACTGTAAGAAAAAGCGACATGAGGAATCAGAGTGTTGAAAGTTACATCCAAAATTACGACCTAAGAAGTTCAAGGATAAAAGGAAGCAGAATATTGTTGCATCAGCTCATTAGGATCTAGGTTCAGATTATGGGGATGAATCTAAGATCGTGGAAATAGGAAGAAAAGGTATATCAAATATTAATTATATTTCTTTAGTTCAATCCACTAAATTGGAAAGTGATATTGATCAAAAGAAGAGAATTGATATTTTCCATGTTAGAGTTATAGTCAAGCATACAAGGGTAGATACTTTATTTGACAGTGGATGTCAAGCTAAACTAATATCTGAAGCAATTGTTAAAAAGTTGGGTTTGAAGATGAAACCTCACAAAAAGACATATCCATTAGGATGGGCATGCGAAGATGCTAAGTTGTAGGTAATGAAAAAGTGTAAGATCATATTTTCAATTACAACTAAGTTCTTTGACGAGGTTGAGTTAAATGTTGTACCTCTTGACATTTACGGCATTGTCTGGGGTAGCCCATATCTATTTAAAAGGAAGGATATATTATATTGCAAGGAAAATAAATATCATATTTTCAAGGATGGAGTTGAATGTATTGTCAGAGCTCATCGTATCAAGACTAATGTTTCTTTAGTGAGCACAGTGAAAATAAAGAGACTCGTGAGTGCAAGTAAATCTTTTGTTATCGTGATAGTGAAACAAAAAGAAGAAGATATAACCGATTCTTTATTAGGCTCTAATCCAAATCAACATCATATCTAACTATGATGATTTGTTTCAGGAACCTATAGGGTTTCCTCCTAAGAGGGAGGTTGAACATGAAATATATTTGCAGCAAGATTCTCCTCTTCTGAATATTGGAATGTATAGGTAATCAGTAATCGATAATGCATAAATAAAGAAGCAAGTTCAGGATTTGTTCGATAAAGGAATCATCGGACCAAGCTCCTCTCTTTGTGTTTCTTCTATTGTATTAGTTCCAAATAAAGATGGCACATGGAGGATGTTTATTGATTTTCGAGTCCTGAACAAGATTACGGTAAAGAAATTTTATCGTCTTCCCAAAATTGATGATTTATTGGATCAATTAAAGAATGTTGTTTATTTCACTAAGTTATATTTGAGAAGTGGTTACCATCACATCATAATTGCATAAGGTGACGTATGGAAAATTGTTTTCAAGACCAAGCAAGGATTGTTCGAATGGTTAGTTATGCCATTTGGGTTATGCAATGCACCGACAACATTTATGAGGGTAATGAATGGTCTATTCATACTCTACATGGATGATTTTGTCATAGTCTATTTAGATGATATATTAATCTTTAGTTGAATATGGGATGATCATATAAATCATGTCAAGACATTCTTTGAACTCTTGAAGAAGGAGAAGTTGTATATCAACTTATCTAAATGTGAAATTGGAAAAACGTCTCTCGCATATTTGGGTTACATTGTAGGGAATGGTCAGCTAAATATATATCTCGCAAAAGTATAAGTCATTTTTAAATGGTCCAAGCCAATTGTCATTTCCCCATTTTTGGGTTTCCCTGTTTTGTAGTAGAAAGGACTTCTCTGGAACTGAAGAAAAAAACAGTCAAAGGGGGTCATTTAAAGTCATTTAGTTATAGGAGGTTATGTATTTAGAGTGACATTAAATAATTAACTACTTAAGAATTAAAAATGTATTTTTAATTTTTAATTAATAATCGAAGGAGAAATAAGGATTATATTTGATTTAGTCAAAAAGGGGGAAATTCTAGAAGAGTTGATTTAGTCCAAAAGGGAAAGTTCTAGAAGGCATGGATGAAGGATCTAGAAGGGGTTGGAAAATTATAAAATAAGGGTAACCCCTCACTTATCATTATGATTATCATTTGATATCTTATTGAGTTCTCTTGTAGCCAGTGTTTTTGTTGGGGTTTTGGAAAAAACCCTTCCATTGTTGGTCTTGTTTCAGTGGTGCAATATCCACCCTAGTTAGACAAGGAGGAGGATCCATCTAGGACCTTCATTGGAGCATCATCTTGGGTTTTTTTTCAATTTTGGGTTTGTAGTGATCCACTTGGAGAGGTTGTGGCACTTGGAGGGTTGGATCTCATATGTTGAGGGGGGCACGACATGATTACATGTTTTTGGCATGTATTGTGTGTTTTCCATTGATGTATTGTAGCTTCCATAGAATCCATTGGATTGTTTTGTTCAGTATCCATTCATAATAAAAATATTCCTTGATTCTCTTCTATTTCAAGTGTATTTAAAATGTTTGCAATATGTTTGACGAAATGTCTTTAGTAGAATGAATGAAAAATATTTGTGGAAAAATAACATAATTGCATAGAAATTCATAAAATATATACCTATATCTACTAGGGATATGACAGTGGTATCATATCTGGTTATATTTCCATCCTATGAATGCATCAGAGCACTTTCCTTGCCTAGAGAAGAAATTTAAAAAAAAATGAAGAATTTTTTGGAAGAAAAAGGGGGCAGCGCACTTCAGGCTCAGATATGAAACTTTCTGAAAACAATTTTCCAAAAAAAATTGGGTATTTTAATTCCTCTCAGAAAAATACCCAATTTCAAAAAAACAATAAGCTGAAACAGAGTCGCAGAACTAAATTTATCATCATTTTAATTTCGGTTGTTTTTTAGGGTTTTTTCGGAAAAACCCGCGCGATTTATTGTAGAAGAACTAAAGGAATATGGAACCATAAGAAATCAAATGACTCCATATAATAGGTATATTTAAGCTTGGAGAGTGTTATTTCATGTACATACATCAGGTTCAAAGGGTTACATAAATGGATATAATCATAAATGGAAGATTGTTACCTACTTTCCTTCCTGCCTCTCCAATAGAGGAGGTGAGGCCTACGGGGGAGGAGTTAATGGTGAACCTTCTCCAGAAACAAGAAAGAATAAAGCATAGTTTACAGTAGTTTAAAGCTTCAAGAAAATATGATTCACAAAACAAGGAAATATTGGGTAGATCTACAAAGGAATTATCCAAGAGCCTCTATGAGGAGTTTGGTTTAGAGCGTGGTAAATCAACAACCTCAGATCATCATACAAAATAGCATAAGGAAAGCACAAATCAATTACTAGGTGGGAGTCCTAAATAAAATGAGACCATTTTCACAAGCTCTCTTCTACCATATGAGGATTTGGATCAATAAGAATCACATATTGCACCTATGAGCTTTCAGGGTGAGGACAAAGTGGAAGAGCATGCAAAGGAGGAACCTCATTCAGATTTATGGGTACAAGAGGGGAGGAATGAATCGGAGATGGTTGACTCTATACATTATAGGAAGTATGGAGGTTATGAATTGCCTCTTATGGAGGGCCCATTAAAGGCTCCAGTGGTAGTTTTAGAAGTAGTGAGTGGGCCCATGCTTCAAGGACCAGGCGATAGTGACAAGGATGCATCCCTTGCTTTTTGGCATCGATATATTATAGATGTGTGGGATCCTAGTTCAAATGACACCAGTAGAGTGAGTGCACAGGAGGATATTGCAACACATACAAGATACAAGATGATACAAGGGGAGGCAACAGTTCAGGTGACACTACCTAGTGGTGATGAGGATGAGGTACCTTGTCAGGTTGACCTCATTTCTCAGAAGATTTGTATCAAAGACAAGAGAGAGGTAGTTGATGAGGAGGAGGATGCAATTTCACCCTGGTAGAGTTTGGAGGACCAATTATTGGTCAAGGAAGAACAAATTGTGCAAGTCTTGACAAGGGAAGATGGTACTCATAAGATTATTGAATATCTTATGTGGAAGGATCATATAGAAGAGAGAAAAAAGGGAGTTGCAGATGGGATCACTAGTGCTCAATTACGCAGCATCAAAGAAGCACTAGAGAAGATGAAATATGATTACTTACAGTTGTTCATGGATAGAGACCTTACTCTTAAGTTTGTTGAAGACAAAGGAAGGGAGATTGAGTAGCTTCTTACCAGCTTAGCATGGCATGGCACTCTCTTCATCATTGACAGCAGTAGAGACTCCACCATATTTAGCAGTATTGATGCATGAGGGCATGAGTGGAACTCATGATATGAGGGAGGAACCCCTTGTGATGAGTCCACACAAGGAGCATTTTGAGTTGCAGGTGTTTTAGGAGAGTTTTGACATAGAGGGTTTTGATCATGTGTCTATTTTGTATTACAGTGAGCATGAGCTATCTATTTTGGCTAAAGGCTTAGCTACATAGATGGTAGTTGAGAAAAATCGTTGTGGATCAACCGAAAAGGATGTGTATGCACTAGTAGATTGGGGGACAGAGTATAGGGTGGTTGTGGATACATCACTCTAGGATCTTGGTTTAGTTGATATTAGGAGAGGGATTGATACAGTGGCACATGATGATACAGTGGGGTGCACTGGTATACAATAGTATATAGTGTTGTACGATGGTATGCAATGGGATTTTGGGAAATTTCCCCTGGGGAAACCTCTAGATAGAGACTTCAGACATATCATTGAGTTTGGTTCACTTAGGATCGATTAGTGGATGGAAAAGCCTTGTGGAGAGGTATATCCCTTAGAGATCGATCCTTGAGTGGGGTATCACTAGAGAAAGGATAGAAAGGAGGATATCTATAGGGTTTCTCTTAAACATTACCTTTATTCCTTGATCATACCATTGGGATTGACCAACTCACTTGATACTTTCCATTTTTTCAGTCAGTAGAAGTGACATATAGTGCCATCTTGTGAGACCAACAATATATTCAACATGACATGGAGAGTTTATCTGAGTCATTCATAGGTGGTAGACAAGATTATAGCCATATCAGAGTTCTTTCATTTGGGTTATGTGATTGGAGCACATGAGGAGATCCATATTGTGTTGGATCAATTTTAAAAGATGTCAGTTGACAGAATGGTGGATGGCTACAGAGGTCGCACACATATAGTCCCTGAGTCCACACTTAGAGAGGAGATTATGAGGGATATGTGTGATTCTCCTTTGGTAGGGAATTATGGGTACTTGCATGAGTATGAGGCACCATAAGTGACATGGATACTTTCCAGGGAGATGTTTAGACTCCATGGATTACTCAGGTACATGGATGGTGATTGAGATAGCATATTTATCGGTGCAGTTTGGAAAGAGTCGAACTGATCAGTAGACACAGAGTAGATTCCTAGTACTAGGATTCCATGAAATGAGGACATGCTAGGTACTTGGCTCATTTTGACTCTGATGGTTACCAATATGGTGCAGAAGCAGTTAGTAGGTATTAGGAGCGGTGGAATTCCTATTTGGTGGTGGGATCCATGAATTCATTTGAGTGATGCATTGATTCAAATGATGATCAACAAAATCGTGATAGTGATTGGTTTTCTTGATTTTTGGGACATCAGTAGAGGGGAGGTAGAGACTTAATCTATATGGAAGGATAGACTTGAGGCTAGCCATGTAATTGTAGGCTTAGAATTTAGTGAGACACTTTCACATGAGAGGATTCATGATGGTGGCTTCAGCCCCTTCAGGGAGAATAGCTTAGGTTTCTAGGAGAGGAGGATGCAAACTAAGCACGTTGGTCTGATGATGATGATCAGAGTGGTGCAACATCAACATGGTGGTACCTTTCCATGATTAGTTTGGGACCCTTCGATTATAGTGCTTGATAGTTCAGTTTTTATTAGAGGGGATAGCATCATCTTTGACTTTCCATTGTTTACTTTTTGGAGGCTTAGGAGTGGTTGCCTGGAGGAGTGGTCTTCTAAGGATTTTACCACATTTATGCAACTTATGATTTCTTGGCTTATCAGAGGTAGTCGGGTGGATTCTTGTATTGTCTCCTTATAGACCGATGTTATGTATAGAGGGTGCTTCATGTCTTATAGGCTAGTGTGGGATCCTGGTGACATTACCATCTATAGGGTTCTTGTGTTCACCCAGAGGTACTTTGTGGACGATATGTTGGGATATTTCTTGGATGATACTTAGATGATTCTAGTAGACATGAGGTACTAGAATATTGAGGTCTTTCCCTTTGATACTTGGAGACTTGGTGACCACATAGACTTCTCTATGATATATAATCTTAGAGTGGTGATATATTGGATGGGAATGATCCTCGATAGTGGATTCGATCCTTTGAGGCATTACAGATTGTGGACGCATAGTGAGTACGATGGTCAGATGACTATGATCAAAGTAGCACAACATTAGTGTGGTGGTTCCTTTATGAGGATAGCTTGGGACCCTAGGACAAGAGATAGTGCAGTAGCTGAAACAGAGGAGAGAGCCAGTTTTTTCTCTCATGAGGTTGATTCCCTAGAAGAGCAGTACATTGATGAGTTGATTGAGTTATTTCAGCACTAAGTGGCCTTGATTGCTATAGGTTTTCAGGAGGCCTCTTATGTCCGTACATTTCCATACCACGCCTTGAGCAGAGCATGTTTTACATATTATAGGGTAGTTTGGGATCCTGGTATCATATTCAATGTCAATTTGGATCAGTCAATGGACTGTTAGGTCATGATGTCATTGCTTGAGGACAAACAATCTGGTATCATTTTTAGTGCCAGTCTAGATCAGTCAATGGAGCATCAATTCATGATGGAATTTCTTGAGGACAAATAATATTTGGGAAGGGAGGATTTGTCATGTCCCCATTTTTGGGTTTCCTCATTTTGTAGTAGAAAGGAATTTTGTGGCTTGTCAATGAAGAAAATGAGAGTCAAATGGGGTCATTTAATTTCATTTAGTTATGGGAGGTTATGTATTTTAAGTGACATTAAATAATTAACCACTTAAGCATTAAAAATGTATTTTTAATGTTTAATTAATAATTGAAGGAGAAATAAGGATTATATTTTATTTAGTCAAAAAGGGGAAAATTCTAGAAGAGATGATTTAGTCCAAAAGGGAAAGTTCTAGAAGGAATGGATGAAGGATATAGAAGGGGTTGGAAAGTTATAAAAGAAGGGTAACCCCTCACTTATCATTATGATTATGATTTGATATCTTATTGAGTGCTCTTGTAGCCAGCGTTTTCGCTAGGGTTTTGTGAAAAACCCTTCCATTATTGGTCTTGTTTTGGTGGTGCAATATCCACCCTATCTATACAAGGAGGAGGATCCATCTAGGATCTTTATTGGAGCATCATCTTGGGGTTGTTTTCAGTTTTGGGTTGTATTGATATACTTAGAGAGGTTGTGGCACTTGGAGGGTAGGATCTCATATGTTGAGGGGGCCATGACATGATTCTTGGCTTTTGGATTGTATTGTGTGTTTTCCATTGATGTATTGCAATTGCCATACTAGACATTGGATTGTTGTGTTCAGTATCCATTCATAATAAAATATTTCATGATTCTCTGCTATTTCAAGTGTATTTAATATTCTTGTAATATATTTGACAAAATGTCTTTAATAGAATGAATGAAAAATATTTGTGGAAAAATAACATAATTGCATAGAAATTCATAAAATATCTACCTAGATATACTGGGGATATTACACCAACTACTGCCACATAAGCCAAGATATTCTTAGGAGAAATATAGTATTGGAGGAAATTCATTTCTAATTTCTCAGACATAGCAACTCCTCTATATGCATTAAGAAGTGTTAAACAAGTCTTTCAATGGGGATGCAAGCAACAATCGGCCTTCAAGACATTGAAGGAAAAGATAAGCATCACACCATTATTGGATATTCTATATATACAACAACCATTTGAGATTCAAACTGATGCAAGCAGATATTCCATGGGAGCAGTCTTGATGCAACGAGGAAAACCTATACGCTATCATTTTGAGAATTTTACTCGAGTTGTGATTAACTATCCAACATATGATAAGGAATTGTATGTGTTGGTATAAAGTATAAATAAATGGAAGCAGTACTTAATGGGAAAGGAGACCATAATTCATACAAATCATTAGCCATTATAGTATTTGCAATCACAGACCAAGCTACAACAATCATGACACTTCAGGTGGATGGGATTTCTACAATAGTTCATTTGGTAATCAAGTATAGAAAGGTATTCATAACAAGGTTTCAAATATGTTGTTAAGACCATTGATCATTGCATCGAAAATACTAAGGTATAATCCTTTAGCGTATGAAATTTATGTAGAAAAATATTCTAAGGGTGATCATTTTAAAGAGGTATATGATGCATTAACTTGTGGAAATCAGCAATCAGATTATTGTATGCATGAAAATTTGTTATATCATCTTGGAAATATTTGTATACCCAAAGATGAAAGAGTAAATGCAATAAGATAAGTTCACGCATCTCTCATTTCTAATCATTTCGAGGTCGGTAAGACAGTAACACAGTTACAGAGGTATTTTTATAGGCCTTGAATGAATGAAATTGTTTCCAAGTATATCAAAGGGTGTGTTATGTGTATTTTGATGCCATGCAAGAAACAGGTCACAGTTGAATAGACAACACAAATGTTCTTTGTTATTATTTATGTTCAATCTGGACTTCCTACATCTATTATATCAGATCGAGACTCTTTATTTTTGGGAAATATTTGGTCTCATTTATGGGATCTCGTGGACACTAAGTTGAAGAAAAGCATAAATTTTCATCCACGGACAGATGGACATACAGAGATGGTAAACAGAATAGTGGTACATCTACTTTGAGGATACTATAGCAAGAATCCTAAGTTATGGGATGAATAGTTACCTTATGTACAACATGCCTACAATCATTCCATCCTTTCGTCTACTCAGAAAACTCCTTTTGAAGTATGTTTGGGGTACTTTCCTAAATCACCTATGGAATTTGCATTTGGAGAAGTGGGTAAAGAAGATGGGAAAGATGATGTAGATAAAGCTCACGGGTTCATTCAAAAAATTCAGTAGGTACATCAAGCAATACAAGAACAGTTGGACAAAAAACAATCCAAATATAAGGCAACGCGAGACAAATATCGGGTCGGTCATCAGTTTGAAGTTGTTGATTGTTAAGAACCAAATATCAATATAACATAGAAAACCCTCAGAATAAGTACTCAATTCCTTGAAAAAGAGAGAATTTCAGATAATAAGCCTCTTCGAGGGGGCAACCTCTTTTTACCCCACATAAATTTTCAAGTACAATATGATTCCAAATGAAAATGTCTCGTTGGTATATATAGGAGACTAGGAGGTATAATTACAACTAATAGAATAAATCCGACATAAATAAAATAACATTACTAATTTAATATGCCCCAATTAAGGGGTAATGAGCCAATATTAGGGCTTAACATGCCCCTCCCCTTGAGACAAGTGTTGTCTGCAACGCTTGAGTAACTCTAGATTCTTCTGTATAAAAGACTCATCTTCCCAAGTGGAATATTCAGCCAGTAGTTTCCTTCATTTAATGAGATACTCTCAAATGGATCTATTCCTCAGCTGGAAAATTCTTGTGTCAGTGATATCTTCAGGATCCAATATGATTTTTCCTTCCTCATCAAGTTCTGGAAATATAGTTTGAACTGGGATCTTGTCGCCTATAACCTTCTTTAAGCATGAAACATGGAAAAATGGGTGTACTCATGAATATGCAGTCAACTCCAATTTGTATGCCATAGTACCAAACTTTTGCAACACCTTATAAGGGCCATAGTACTTTAGTGATAATTTATTATCCTTCTTGCTTGCTTAAGGGACATCTGTTTGTAAGGTTGTAGTCTTAAAAACACCCAATCCCCTACTTCAAAACTTCTTTCACTACAATGTTGATCTTCTTGTTTTTTCATGCAATTATGTGCCATGGTCAGGTTGTCCTTTAAGATTTGGAGAACTTTTTGTTGATGCTCGATGTGATATTCCACTGCTTGAACCTTAGATTTTTATTTTAGATAAGAAGTGATGGAAGGAGGGTGGTATCCATAGAGTGCCATAAATGGTGTCATTTTTTTTGTAGTATGAAAGGAAGTGTTATACCACCATTCTGCCAAGGGTAACCATTGGAACCATTGTGTTTGTTTATCATAGAAAAAGAAATCAAGGTAGCCTCCATAAATTTGTTCACTATCTCAGTTTGTCCATCAGATTGAGGATGATAGGATGAGCTATGAGCCAATTGAGTACCCAAACAAGAAAATAATTATGTCCAAAAATGTCCAGTGAAGATGGGATCTCTGTCACTTACAATAATCTTTGGGATGCCATTTATCTTTTGAACTATCTCCATGAATGCGGTGGCAACTGTACTAGCTTTGAAGGGATGAGAGAGTACAAAAAAGTGTGTGTACTTGGTCAGTCTATCAACAATCACCATGATGACACTCTTTCCTTCAGAATTTGGTAACCCTGTGATGAAATCCATGGAAAAATCCTCCCAATGCTGACTTGGGATGGCTAATGGTTTTAAAATACCTGGGGTCTTAAATATTTCCACCTTATTTTGTTGGCAAACCAAACATTCTACCACAAATCTTTGAACATCAGTTTTAAGGCCATCCCAAAAAAAATCCTTCTTGACTCTATGGTAGGTTTTCAAAAATCTCGAGTGCCCTCCTACTAGAGAGG
>SNQJ01S0219492.1:0-15210 GCA_010110895.2 Picea sitchensis
AACCTTATTTTTTAGTTTTCTCGATGCCATCATATTAGATTAAATTTAAATTTCATCATCTTGCATCCCATCTAATGTTGTATCTCTTCTCTCCCTCAAAAGTAATGCAAAATCAGAGTCAAATGCCCCTACAAAAGTAACTTTTGCAGCTGGATGGGATGGCTTAAATCCAGTTGGGATATTACTGTAAATCTTATTAAATCTTTGGATAAATTCAAAAACTATTTCAGAAGGATTCTTTCTTAAAGAACTAAATTCAATCAAATAATATAGGTGGCATTTTTTTTCACCCCACTATCTTTAAAAAGCATTTTATAATTCATCATAAGTAATTATGGAATTTGTAGGAAGTCCCCTAAATTAGGTTTTGACTTGACACTCAAAAGTTTGTACACACAATATCATGTAAACATCTTCAAATTCAATGCCAAGTATATCATCAAATTGATCAAAGAATTCCATATGCTCAGCGGTTTTTAAATTCCCTTCCCCAGTAAACTTAGGTAAGTGTTTCATATAGTTATCAGGTAAACCATGCAAATTTGCAGGAAGGGATAAAGGAGCATATATAATAGCTAATTTGGAAAAGATCCTCGGGGGAGGTGGTGGTGGATTTACTTGTCCATCATCTCCACCACCTCCACATCCTACACCTCCTAAACCGACCATTATGGGTTTTGGAGATGAGATATGAGGACTATAATGAAGATTATCAAATATTTCAAAAGATTGTTGCACCAAGTCCTTAATTACTTTGGGAATATAATAAAAAAGGCATGTTATATAATCAAAAGGTGATGGATCTCTTGATATAGATGAATAATCAAATTCAAAAGGAAAATGAGAACTAGTGCTTGGTCCTTCAGATCAACCTGATGAGTAGATGGGAGAAATAATATGAGAACATCCTTAATATGAAATATTTTTTTCCAGACTAGCAAGGATAGGAAACCTTACTTCGGGAATACTAAGTATAGGTCAAGTGTAAATGGCGTTAGGAAGTAAGGATTCTTCCTTAATATCATAGTGATAAATTCATGTAGAAGAAAATGATATATTTTGAAAATTTTCACCTTTTAAATCATATAATTTTACTTGAAGAATCTCAATCTCTAAACTTTCATACTTAACTTCTAGAATATTAGTTGAAGCTTCAGTGGAAGGAGATTTAACTTGATGTGTTTCTTTAAAATTAACTAAACGTATTTCTTCTGCTAAAATCTCAACATTAACTCGAGAATCTTTTGGTTGATAAACCTTACTTGCTGACACAGAGGTCTATGTTGGAAGCAGGCCGAAGTGGGAAAGAAAGCGTGAACGAAGAAGAATAATAGTTGGAAGAGAAATCGTGAGAAAGAAAGTGTGCAAGAGGAAAGCGACAAATAGTAAGAAGAAAAACACGCGTCCATGCAAGAAGGAGGTGACAGCTGGAAGGAAGCAAAGAACACATGTAGAGAAGGAAGACCGAACGACAATAGGGTTAGGGTTTTTGTAAGGTTTTGTGTAAATGGCTGAAGAGACCTATAGATATAAATATAGATATGCAGGTATCATAGAGAGGTTTGGTTCATTACCTATGTAGAGGTTGATATGGTATGCAATTTTTTTGATGAACCACTTTTGTAAAGCAGTTGAACTAGAGTGGAGGAGAGAAAGTAGATCTTGAGGATTAGATTGCAGGCCGAGGATCCTGGTGCGATCTAGTTCACCTCATATAAATCTTACCCATTTGAGGAGAGTTGTAAGCGCACAAGTTGTAAGCGATAATTGCAGAACTACCATAATAAGAGAACCAAGAGCCAAATCTTTGTGGACGTAGCCCAGGAGGGGGTGAACCACGGTAATACCTGTGTAATGTGATGAATGCATGCATATCTTTGTCATACTTTTAGTAGTTAAATGTTGTGTGTAATGAATGAATGAGTTATTATATTGCTTTGTTGAATATTGTTGGGATATCAAGGAAAGATGTCACAGAGGTCAAAATGTAAAATAAAATAACCGTAGTCTATAACGCAAGTTATAATAAATGGTTCAAAATACAAATTCCATATCTCTCGCTTAATCCTAGGCTGTAAACACATGAGTCTTACAGCCACCCATTTAAACCTATCTTGGGTGAGACTTCACAGTGCATTCTATGTACTGTGTTTCCTTCTGGTTTACCGAAATAGCCGATAGTTTTAGGCTTTGTTGGTACCCTAAAAGATATGAACCCTGGGTCAACAACGCAGGTAGTAGGAAAGAATAGTTCATTAAACCAACAAATGGTTTCGTTGTCGGGTTAAGAGAAACAAGAGTCCCAAGAACTGGAGGAGAAGATAGCCATCCTTTCCATATTAATGTCAATGTGGAACCCATAAACCCATGTGCGACCAATACACCAAAGAGAACACCACCATTTAGACAATCGAAGTTCAGAGGAAGCCCGACAACAAGAAGTACATCTACCGTAGGAGCAACAACTGGAGGAGGCAGTTCAAGAAGTACTAGTCAAGTATCTACACCATGTGGCAGAGGTAGCAGTTTGATATTTAGAATGGTAGGACACGATCCCACTATCAGATTACCATAATTTTGAGGAGAAGAAACATATGATCCTGAGAATAATTTGTTCATTTGTGCAAAGATCTGGGAGGCTAAATAGATCACTGATGAAGATACCAAACTTGCTCGTCTAGCGATCATGATAAGAGACCACAGACTAGACTGGTACATGAGTTTAGACATGAACAGTGCCCCTGGGATGGCAAGAACACTGACAGACATTAAGAAGCTACTGATTAATGAGTTCCAGAGGTCGATCTCAGAGGACCAGTACATGAACAAGATGATTGAGATAAGACAGAAACTAGGAGATTCTGTATGGGAGATTGACCAGAGATTCAAGTGACTGAAGGGGAAGTTAAAATACCTTATAACCGAGATTCAACACCGGCACCTGTTTTTCAACTCACTACTCCCACACCTAAAATATCCCTTATGACAACAGAAGTTTTAGATGTAGGCCGAGGCTCTACAAAAATTCTTGTAGCTGGAAGAGAACCAGTACCAACAGATAGACCCAACTATTGAATAATTGAAGGAGCATTTGAAGAACCTAACATTTTAGTTGAACCAGAATAAGAACAAGGACAAATGAGAAGTCATTTGGTGCACCACACGCAGGATGAAAGGACACCACAATAACGAATGTCCAACATTCGCACAATATATGGAAACAGGCATGCCAAACCCGCTACGACGGTGAGGATTATGGTGTGAAATATGCAAGAAACCGGGTCATGACCCTTATCACTGCACGATGATGCAGAAGTACCATACAATTCCAAAGAATTCTTATTGCACCTTTTGTAAGTCAGTGGGCCATGATGACAAAGATTGCATAACTATGGAGTTGATGTGGGAAAGAACATTAGACGCATACAAGTTACAAGACAAAATGATTACTGGGCAAGTAGTGCCACAATTCAATCAAGCCCCAGCTCCATAAAACTCTATGCAACAATAGTATAATACTACACAACAACCATACAATAACCTATAGCCCCAGTACAACCTGGCGCAACCCCAGTATAATACTGCGCAATATAATTAGGCACCACAGTACAACACGGCGAGAGGGGATCGAGCAGGCTATCGAGGAGGAGGACGAGCCAAAGGAGGTTTTGAACGTGGAAGAGGACAAGTCACATATCACAACTTTCAGCAACTGGGACATTATGCATGGGAATGCCCACTGCCGCCAACGACTTATATGTATTGTCATGCAATGGATCATGAGACAAAGGAATGTCTGACACTATTAGTAAAGATCTAGGAAAAGAGGAACCAGAACAACCATAATGTTCAATGGAAAAGTGTGAAGCACGCCAGAGATAAAAAAATCCACAAGACGCCTGAAACACGAATGCAGCAAAGGAAATAACAACAGTTACATGCCAAAGAAAAATGAGCAGGAAACTAAAGTCGGCAAAAGCAAGATGACAGGACATCTCTAAGTGGAATTAAGGCACAACAAGCACTGATGGAACATCACATTAAACATGCCAAATGGAAATGAAAAAGTAAGCGTAATGGAAAGTATGAAACTGTCATAGATGCTTTGAACCCACAGTTATGGTGCATTAATCTCATCATGGAGGAAGCATCCTCGATAAGCTTCATGACAAGCCCATACAACACATGAGCAAGAAAGAAACTAGTCTATTCGCAAAAGGAGAACAAAGACAGAGCAACAACAACTCGCATGGACAAAGTGAAACCACAGAGCTCACCACAGTCCTTCAAACTCAACAAATGTTCAAAAATCACCACTATGGAACCACCGAAGTCCATCGAACTAGGCCAGACAACCAGACCAACTAGGGTTCAAACTAGGTCATGAAGACTGCTGGAAGAAAATGATAGTGGAAGAGATTCAACAGCCACAAGCATAGGACCTAAAAGAGGACACTCTAGGAGCGAGGCAGGAACCTTAGAATGAGGAAGCAGAAACCCAATAGGAAGTGCAACCAAAAGGAATTGAACCAGTTGTGGAAGTTAATGGAATGACATAGAATCAAGGATTAGAGGGGAAACCAGACGAGTCGTAGGTACCTAGCCTAGGTCAACCAACAAAAGATACCACAAGAACTACCTCGGCTTGTCTAGAGTGGCTTACATGGGAGAAACCATGAATTGCTAGAACTTCATACCAACCACCACAGTAGGAAGACATAGTTCTGATACCGAGCTCACCCTGCAGAAAACCAAAAGAAAAAATTGTGCTACCATGCATACCAGAGGGAGTACAGGTAGATCTAAATCTACTAGGTCATGTCGGGAAGCTCAAGTATTCTTACCATGACTTATTAGACAAAACCAAGTACCTGGAACTTGCACCAAGGGTTTTTATGTAGAACATAGTGGTCAACCAACTTGGGGAAACAATCAGCTGACCATATCAGTGGGCAGTTGGAATGGACAGAACATCTATTTTAGGGTTGTTGAAACTCCCACATTTTGGCAGAGGCTAGTACGCGACATGTGTTAAGTAGATGTTAGCAGTCCTGCATGGAAGGGATATATGGCTCGACAAACCCATCCCCATAACTGCTGAGCTTATCGACATATAATAGGACTACCCAGTCGGGGTATGGATCCCACACTGATACTGGATGATAAATCCAAGGAGAAAGCGTTAGTGTAGGAAATGAAGAAGAAATATGGTACCACCACGGGAACAAGAGGAATTATAACCAAATAGATCAACAATGCAGCAAAACAATTGGGTGAAAATATCTTAGCCTATAAATTGTTAATAAAATGTTGCAAAGTCGAAGTAGCAGTGGGAGTCATTGTAGTTGCAGCTCAGTGCGCAGAAGGCACCTTCGTGAGCTAGGAACCTTATCTATCAAACTTGTTCCAAGTGGAATGTAAGGATGTGTAGGACATTGGTACATAATTCCATTACTCATGGCTTCTCACCCTCATAGCCTTCATGGGATGGAAGGAACCAGAATATGTATTTTTTTGTACTAGACCACTACTAACAGGAGCAAGATATCTATTACTGAGATCCAAGCCACAGGCCAAGAATAACAGGGAAAATGGGATCATCTTTGAATAATATCTACGGGACATATAGGAAGCTATTATTCGATCATGGAGAATAACACCAGAGGATGTCACGCGATATGGGGACATTGCTAACTTCTGGGTTACACATCAAGCCATGTGGATACAACCAAGGTAGGATCCAGATAAACAATGGCTACCGAAGTGATATTGCATTACAAAAGGTGACATATACATGGCCATCAATGAATGGCCTGATGCATGGAGGATCCCATCCATTCCCCGGGAAGTACCAGAAGGACCAGCAGAAGGAGAAGCAACCCAGGAGGAAACACAACCTCTATAAATCCCAGTGCCCAAGAAACCAAGGATGGGCCAAAACAAGTTGGCTTAGGAAAACGAAGGGGAAAATCCAATAGGGACCTAGAAGGGGTAGAAAGAGACCAATGAACAACCGAAGAAAGCTAAGGGAGTGCAGGAGACCACCCCAAATCCCATCACACGGGAACCAGGGGGAACTAAGAGACTAGTTGTACAGGCAGTAGGCTCGCACAAGAAATCAAAGGCGCAATGAGCATCACCATACTATACAATCATGGAGGACGATGAAGAAATGATCACCAGAATGGTTCAGGATTGTCTAGCATGAGACTTCGATCACGCAACACATCACAGGGATAAACTGCAAAAATAGCTGATAGAAATGGGACAACTCCTCATGACACTCGAGAAGGCCAAGAGAGAAAGTAGCAGCAGATACATAGATATGTCAACAACACAAACCAATGAAAGAGTGGAGGTACAAGAATAAGACCCATTCCTCCCAATGCCACACGCACACACAACAATCTACGTAAAACCAAGCATGCTATGAATGGATGAAATCATGGGATAGACACCACTGAAGGATTTGGACCACATCCAATTGGTCTTGACACAGATGCCATCAAGGGTACTTTACAAATTGTAGGTTAGCGTCAACCACAAGATGCAATCTCAGGGACATAAAAACTTAGTCAAGCTACAGAAATCAACAAAGAAGCGGGAAGTGTTGGAAAAAGATTATGAGTAGGACAAATCTGAAACTCAAGAGGAGACAGAATGCAGGAATGAATTGGAACACAGAGTGGGAGAAATTTTTGTAAAAATTCCAAGCACTACACAAGGAAACAAACTCCCAGCCGCAGAAAAGATCGACCATATTGCACAGGAAATTGCTCAATACCAGAAGGAGATCAAGGATCTCTGAGAACAGCTCACACCAACAACTCCACCAAAAATAAAGGAGCAAAGGAGGCAGGTAGAAACAACACAACTACAGGAGATGGAGAAACAGGTTAGCATGGTAGCTGACTTGTTTGATAAAGAAGCACAACTTTGGACAAGACTAGAGGAGGATCCATAGGTTCAACGCTGGGACAAGGAAGAGGAAAGGATCAATACAATGATCCAAGAACTCAAACAGAGGAAAAATACCATAAAAATCCCAGAATGCATAAAGGGGATGAAAGAGATGAAAAAGATGCAGGCATAACTTATCACTATGCAAACACAACAATAGGAGTGTCAGGCTCAAATCAAACCATTACAGGAATGGGTAGCAAAGGTACTCGCACAGGCAGAAGCAGCTAGAACATAGACACATTCAAAATGTGCATGATTACTAAGCGACGAAGTGGAAGTTCAAGTATTGGATACCATTAATGAGAAGACCACGCAGGCACTGATAAAAGAAGCTGAGCTAAGGGAAAATTTCCATATGATCACCGAGGAGATCGAGGAAACTCAAAAATATTAGGTGACTCGGGACAACTCACATGTCAGTGTTGGGGGCCTATTGGTAGTAGGCCGAATTGTGGGAAAGAAAACATGCACGAAGAAGAATGACAGTTGGAAGATAAATCGTGGGAAAGAAAGCATGCAAGAAGAAAGAGACAAGTGGTAAGAGGCACAACACACATGAATGAAAGAAGGAGATGACAACTGGAAGGAAGAAAAGAATGTATGCATAGAAGGAATACCTAACGACAATAGGGTTAAGGTTTTTGTAAGGTTTTGTTTAAATGGTTGAAGAGCATGATAGATATAAATATAGATATGTAGGTATCATAGAGAGGTTTGGTTCTCTACCTATGTAGAGGTCGATATGGCATGTCATTTTTTTTATGAACCACTTTTGTAAAGAGGTTGAACTAGAGCGGAGGAGAGAAGGTAGATCCTGAGGATTAGATCACAGGCCGAGGAGCCTGGTGCGATCTAGTTCGCCTCATATAGATCTTACCCATCTGAGGAGAGTTGTAAGTGTGTGACGCGAGAATTGCAGAACCACCATAATAAGAGATCCAAGAGACAAATCTTTGTGGACGTAGCCCAGAAGGGGGTGAACCACGGTAATACCTGTGTAATGTGATGAATGCATGCATATCTTTGTCATACTTTTAGTAGTTAAACATTGTGTGTAATGAATGAATGAGTTATTATATTGTTTGGTTGAATACTATTGGGATATCAAGGAAAGATGTCACGAAGTTCAAAATGTAAAAGAAAATAACAGTATTCTGTAAAACAAGTTATAATAAATGGTTCAGAATATAGATTCCATATCTCTCTCTCAATCCTAGGCTATAAACACATGAGTCTTACAACAATCCATTTAAGGCTATCTCAGGTGAGACTGCGCAGTGCATTTTGTGTACTGTGTTGCCTTCTGGTTTACCAGAAGGGCCGATAGTTTTAGGTTTTGTTGGTACCCTGAAAGATATGAACCCTGGGTCAACAACATAGGCAGTAGGAAAGAATATTTCATTAAACCAATAGTCTACCTTAGATATCCTTTTGATTTGAACAATTTTTTAGGATCTAAAACAAGTGTGGTTTGTTTCTTATCTGGGTTCTGTCTAGTATTATTTCTTTTGAATGCTAGCTTTGAAAAAATGGAGTTTCAAGGTGACAATATAAATGATCCTAAAACATGTGTTTTATTCTTGTTCACCTTCAAGAACCAAAACTAATCTTTGTCGTAATAAATAGATGGAAAGAAGAATTATGGAAAACAGAATTAACAAACAAAGAAAGGTATCCAATGCTAATAAATATTACCTTATTTTCAATTGAAGAAACATGAAATGTATGCCTAAAATATGAATTGAGATGAGAGAAACTATAAATATATAGGTCTTGTTCCACTCACAACGAAACAAAGGAAAATCTATACTTGAATAGATGTTTAATTATGTGAACCGCAATAGATGTATTCTAATTTGAAGTCATTCATTCCTTAAACACCATTTATTGAAGAAGATGAATTATGATATAGTAACAACACATAGAAAACACATAACTCAAAGAAATGAGAAGTAGAATCTATGTCTTCATGTAGGAATCTGTATTAAAAGTCTCTCTTTACATCAGGTGAGAATAAGCCTTTTTCATCTCTCAAATGTGTTTATTTATACAATTTTGTCTTAATCAAAATTGGTTATACTTCCACACTTCTAGATCTTAAAATAGAAGAAAATCTTACTAGGCTAACTAAATATTACAAAATATTTGAACATATGTCTTTCCTATAGAAACTTTATCGCTTGTGAGGGTTATCTCCTCGTTTTTTCTCATAGATGTAGTTGTCTTTTGTTTCTCCTTGTATTGAGTGTGAAAATGTAACATCTAGTTCCATTGATCATATTTTTATTATGACTTATTCTTTGAGGACACTTGCGAGAAAGTGATATAGTTATGATACATTCTGATTTTTTTATTTGATTATGAGTTATGATATGTTGAGTATTGATATTTATATGCTATTTTTTAGATGTATATATTCATAGGTATTAAGATGCATTTTCATGAGTGTGTAGGAAAAGTGACAGGTTGAGGATGTTGATGGCATCAACAAACTTCCTTGGAATCCAGATTGAGTCAGGGAGTGGACTTGTATTTTGGTTTGAGTATTTAATTTATACACATGAGTTATATGATGATTTTAGTATGGATGTTATGTATATGGATTATTAATAGTGTTCTTGTTAGTGGATGTTGTCATGGTGATGCTTGCTAATCTGACTCACATATGGAGTAAATAGTTCATACATAGAAACCAAATGAATGAGGGAAAGGTGTGGGAGCATCCCTGTCACATCCTATTAGCACTCTCGATGTGGCATGAAGGAAAGGTTAACGAATACCTCATTCTAAGGGTCCAAAATTTCGTGAGGGCAAGTTGAGACAGTTGCTCATGAAGAATTCTAAGGGGCACAAAATAACGAGGAATCCTTATACCTTAGAAAATCCCTTAGTCTCTCACCAGGTCGACCAACGGAGTATTGACTCCAAGTGTGTTGGTCCAATTATATGCATAATATATTACCAAACATAAATTATCAATTGAGATTCATAATCAACTGAGTTGTTACACTATATGTGCCAACAACAGGTGCTTTAACTATGTCTGATGAGTATAGCCTACATAAGAAAACACTTTCAAACCAAATACTTTGTTTTCACACTTCAAATATAACACTCTTCATACAATTAAAAAATTAGAAAGAAAAAACTCATAAACAAGCATATGATCTAAAGATCTTGCTCACGTGATGGACCTGTTCATTGATGGCTCATAAAATGAAAAGATGAACTTTGATTCTATCTCCTAGAGAAACTAAAATAACAAAAATTAACATGTTGTATATTCTCAAAAGAAATCATCAATAAATTCTATAAGAAATAATAGGTAGAGGAAGACACTCCATTGTAGGTGCATTTAGGGTGAGAGATGGAAGTCTTGATTATGCATGTGTTTGTAGGGTATAATCTAATCAATTATGGAAGAAAATATAGTTGTAGTGAGATACTCCATTACCGGTTCATGTAGGGTGAGAGATGGATATCTGATCTCATTTTGTGTAACAAATCAATTCAATAATAACTTGCAAGCAATCCATATCTATTTTTTCACACTTCTTCAAACCAATGACATTCAGAAAGTAAATCAATGCAACATGATAATTATGAAAAATTATTTCATTCTTACACAAGAAACAAAGGTTTTAATGAGATGTCCCCTTTGTTGGATCATGTAATGTGAAGGATGGACTCTCAAATTGTTCCTGTATTTCCACACTTTACAATAAATTCTAATAGTGAAATCAAAATAACAAGTATAGGAAATAAAAATATATACTAAAAATTTAGAATGATCTTACCAAGTTGGATCGGTGGACCCTTGTCGATTCCAGCATGGAAGCTTTTAGGTCAACATATGTTAAATTCTAAAAGACACACAAGATCATTGAATTCAAACTTACTTTAATCTTCAGCAAGTAGGTTTACAAAAAGAGTCTGTTCAGAAATCTAATATGCAGCATAAAAATTCCTCTTCCTCAGACCTATGAGGTCTTATTTATACATAAAATTCATGTAGGAATGGATGAAACTGAATCCCCAAACTCAGAAAATAATTTTTACAGTTTTAGGATAAATCCCCAAAATATGGGTTTTTTAGCAATTTGGAAAGATTCAAGTTAGATATCCACCCATATATAATTTTGGAAAATTTCTCACCTAATACTGAGGTTTCCACATTCTAGACAAAACCCATATCGTAGAATTGATAGATCTGATACCATCTGCATGGAAATCAAGGCGCAAGTTGGCAGTTTGAGATTTTTGCTAGTTTTTGTAGAATCATTCCCCTTGAGTTGGAGGTCCACACATGTGAGATAGGTGAATTATTCTCCAATTTTCCACATGTAAACATTTCTTTGGAAAAATCCCATCTACCCTATTTTCCTCTAGAAGATTTCCAAAATTTCGAACTATATCTGGTACCATATGAGCACAGAAATAGGTATCGGATGAGCACAACATTGGTATCGGGTGAGCTGAGTATTGGATGAACACTGAAACAAGTACCAGATGAATAGGGATTGTTTTCATAAGGTCTTCTTAGATCATTCAAAGTAACTCGAGATGTTTAAACATCAAATATTCAATCCAAATCATTAATAAATCATCATAAATCATGATTAAACATAAGTTACCTCATATGTACACAATAATTGCTAAATGACATGTCTGTTGAGGAAAATAGGCAGAGAGTGCATATGTATTAGGAAAAATTGGTCAGGATATGGGAAAAGATAAGGTAATTGGAGGTGACAAAAAGGAGGCTCAACATTTCCCCCATGCCTTATCCATTGCATGTACTCATGCAACAATGATCTTCAAAATTTCAAAATTGATGGTACTTCTCAATCGATCAAGCATTACCTGAAGCTCCACCCTTCTTCAACTCCTTAAGTTCTCTTTTAAGTAACATGATATACAATATAAACCTCCTGGCATATGATTCACACTTCTTACCCATGGAAAAGTAGTTATGATGACAAAGTGGAGTCATGAGTAATAGATTTGATATGTTAATGATTTGATGTTAAGTCTTATCCAATCTGTTGTGGATCATAATTAGGAGAAAAAGTTGGATGTGACTCTAATATGATTATGGGATAGTGGCCAAGAGTTTTCATAACGAATTTGACTAATAGGTGCCCAGACTGGATTACCTTTAAAATAAAAGTGCTATCAGCATAGTTTAGATCCCATTTGAAGAGAGGAACACATAAAATGATACATCCCAAGATGATTAACATGTTTCTTATCCAAGTTTTTAGAGATGAATTTCTTCTTTCTCAGGTAAGGTGAATTACATATACTAAGGGTCCCATTTCATGCAAAACTATTTATTTTAAAGATAGAACCTTAAAGTAGATACTTGAAGGTTCTTAAGAACATCATTTGAGAGATATAAATGTCATCTCCTTGCCTTGATTTGATAATGATTTCTTCAAAATGAGACCCAAGGGTTTTTGTTTAGTTTTAGGTGTGCCAATTTATGTTTTTCAACTCCCTTTACCTGACATAGCCTCGCTACCAGCAACCCTGTTCAGTACCCTTGTGAGTTTACCTTAGTAAGATACAAGTATGGCCTCGCTGCCAACAAGCCTGTTCAATACCTCGGAGGGTTTAATTGCACTTCTTGATACTTTCTTTTTATTATATTACTCAAAAGATTTAGAATGATGTATATTGTTCATTGAAAACCTTAGAGTATAAGGAAGGAAGGTGGTACGAGAGTGTTTTAGAGTTATTAGGCACATAATTAATTTCTTGCAATCATCCCAAGGGTGACATCATCCACATTAGCCTTAAATCTCATCTATTCAATGTATAATGGAACATCTTAGATAATGACTAAGAGGTCCCTCTAGTTAATGCTATTAGGGTTCTCATGAAAGTTCATTGAGGTTTTGCAAGGGAGGTCCACCACATGAGGTTTTCATCAATACCTCCCAAGAGAAACTTGTAGGGATAAACTTAGATAAGAACTAGTTGAATCAAATAGGTTAGTATTAGAAATAATGATGTCACCACTTTTCAATGGATATGTCAATTATTAATCACTTTTTCAAAATGATGAGGTAATAACACAAGTGCACCCATTATCATATAGAGCTAAATGTGAAAATTTCTCCTTAAATGATAGCAAGGATGATTCATTTAGGGGTGAGTGTAACAATGTAGGAGGAAGATGTATTAAATAAAAATTCAGCACTAGACTTAAATCATCCTTTATAGAAAGAACATGAAAATATTATCCCATACCTCCAATTACCTAAAGTGAAAACAATGTTAAGCACATGAAAAAGATCATATCACTTTGGCATCAATACGAGATTGGTAATTGGTATCAGAAAATGTTTCTATAATACCGGAATAGATATTACTGGAACAAGACAGTACTGGAACAAGATTATGCAGTACCGGAATAAGATTATGCAGTACCGGAACAAGACAATATTGGAACAAGATTCTGCAGTAACGAAACATAACAATACTGGAACAAGATCCTACAGTACCAGAATAGGTCTTTATGATATTAAAAATAGAATTTGCAGACCTCACGGTGTGACTGGAATACTCTAAGTTTCATGCTTATGTTGATTGTGGCCATAATTCTGTAGGTAACTAATACAAAAATTTGGTACTGGTACCAGAATTCTGGAAATGACTATCAAATTCCAGCACTAAACATGTTGATTTGGACTTGCTGACAAAAGCTGAAAAGAATATGAAGGTCCCAACAACCACTTCCCCATGCTTGAGGTTTTCCATTCCCTCATGCACAAAATGTGAGACGCTAAAAAAAATAAGGAGGGTTGAGAATAACTTCTAAAAAAAAACCAATATAACTAATTAAAAATAGATTTGTATCCACGCATAGAAATAGAAAATTCGGGGAAAATGTCAGAAGTTGAACAATGAGTACATTTTTCATTATTTATTTGAACAAGATTATTATATATGAATAAAATAGTATGGAATTAACATTCAATTTTTATTTCTATTAAAAATATTACGTAATCAATCATCCTTGTGAAATAGTAATCTTAAAATAGATAGGTAATGATAAAGCACAAATGCATCTTTTTCAACAACTTAAGGAAAAAGAAGAAATTTGAGGAAATAGGTCATGAAGCACTCCCTTGAGTGTTATATTTCATTGACAAGGATTCCTTATCCACTTTTGAAAATACCCTTCCAGTATTATATGTGCATTCAGAGGATGAAGAGATTATCTTCTCCTAAAATTCCAAACAAAATTTTCATAACTTTTAGAAAGAAATCTACTAGAGGAACAAAAGATCTTAAACTGATTGCTTTGTTAACTTTTGACATCCTCATTTATGAAAAGTATGAAACATAGGTTGCATTGCACTTATCTGCATCATTTATTTATTTATTTACTATCCTGCTCTAATTGAAAAAAAGAAAATGTCCTTCAAGTATAGGAATACTTCCAATGAAGCCATGTGCCTAACAGGGTTAGAAATATATTCATACTCGGGTTTAAAATATAAATTTTAATGCATATTAGAGTATGAAGGACCAACTTCTTTGCTAATTATATCAAACAATAATGAAAAGTAAGAGAGTAGTGTGACCTGATAACTGATTGGAACCATCTTTCAATAGGATTATGATATTCTTGTTTCCCTTCTTTGTTTAGGTCACACAACATGTCCTCCTTTTCCATGCTATGCATATTTTCTTCTTAAAGATGATTGGTCTTTGGATTACTTACACGATCTGCTGAGAGGCATGCTAAGAACTACTCAATCTCAGGTTCCAATTGTTTCTCTCCACTAAATTCTATCCATGATTCTTTAGTCTCCTCAACAAATTGACAAGAGGAATTTGCAGGGACTTCTAAATATTCTTGTGGAGAGACAAATAAATTATTTATTGTTGTCAAGATATGTGTAGTGTCCCCAAGGCCGAGCTTCATTACAGATCATGATATATGCAATGAATTGAAAATGTGTTCTATAGGCTGGTGAGCCAAGTTTTGTATAAGCTGGAAGGCTTATGTGTTTGTTAGGCCAGGGAGCCTAAGTGTTGAAGGCCAGGAGCCTGTTGATGTACTTGTATGTATGCAAATTGATCAATAAAATATAAACACCGCCAGTGCAGACCGACCATGATGAATGAGTGAAGGGGTACTGAGCGTCCACAGAGTGGGCAAGGAACTAGGGTCTGGAAGGTGGGAAAGGGGCTGAGTGTTGAGCCTAGGGGATAAGCCTAGGGGCTTAGGCC
>SNQJ01S0219493.1:4985-15103 GCA_010110895.2 Picea sitchensis
GGAGGCCACATAAGAGTGTCTTGGAAGCTTCCAAATCACCTACACATGTCACCAAACTCATTCTAATTGTTAGGTATAAGTATAAGTATATTATTTTCTAAAGTTTAACAACAAATCCACTTTAAAATGTTAAGAATTAATAAACTTTGGAAAAACATAGTTATAACCCAATGATGAGGTAAATGTAATTATGTGGAGGTGGAATGAAGGTAATATGGAAGTAATGTGAAGGTATTGGTGAATAATGGAGTGAGAATAGGGACTATTTTGAAGCCCAACACCTGTCACGTCGCTTGTTACAGATACCACCAGATTTTGATTCTTTGCCTTCTAAAAGGTGTAGATTTATTAGACATGGTACATACACCTCCACTGTTTAGACTTGTGATTCTACAAGGATGAGTATTGAACCTAGTCTTCAGAACACTAAGAGCCCTTCGACTCCCACACTTACTATAGTTAATGGCACACCTTTGACTCTTGCAACCACAATGGTTGTAATGTCAGAGACACCTATCATTACTACTGCATGTCCTATAGTAAATGCTCAATCTCTTACCTCGAACCCATTCGGGTCTCTTGGTCACTCACTGGGCTATAATGTTTAGTCCATCCCTATGGCCTCTAGTTCTTTTTCCTATGGTATGTCGAACTTTACTTCACAATTTTTGAACGACATCCCAGCTGTTGGCCCTAATGATAGCATTGGACTTGGGGGCACTACACCTCCTTATACTCCATTTTCGTTTGGTGGTTCTCAAATCCCCCAAACGAATCCTAATATGGGAGGTGTTCCTGCTTTTATCCCCAAGTCTAATCCTCTTGATTCTGGGTGGAGCAACCAACCTGGCAAACATGCTTTTGCTCAAGTTCCATCCTATACCCCTACCTCCTCGATGTCGATTCTGACCAACACATTTGGCATGACAAATCCACCTCTATCGTTTGGATTCACACCCGAAGGAGGTCAGTTTCACGCTTTGGGCTACCCCCAACCCGGATCCAATCCGGTTGGGGGAAATTTTTATAACCCCCAATAGAACATTCATACTGGAATGATGCCCAACCAACCTCTTATGAATCAGCTTGGAGGAGGGTCTTACAATCCCAGACAACCCACCAAGCTTCCTACAGACATTCTGAAATTTCAAGGTAATAACGGCGAGGATCTTGGTGATCACGTTACTACCTTTCACCTATGGTGCTCCTCGAATTCCATAAATGACAATTCTATTTGGTTAAGATTATTTCAACGCACCCTCATTGGGGTTGCTGCGAAATGGTATATTGAGCTACCTAGGGGGGCATATGGGACCTTTAGTCAGATGGTGTTTGTCTTCCTTAAACCCTTCCAATTGTCGGTTCGTTATGATGTTGGCCTAGAACTTTTGTCAACTTTACGCCAAGACACAACCACTCATATCTCGGATCATATCCAGGAGTGGCGTAGACAGAAGAGGTTGATTAAGACCTCCATACCCCCGGCCTTTCTTTTAGAATGGTTCCTTAAGTCTTTGCAGCCTCCTATCTTGAAGGATGTTGATACATCTAGGGTTACCACTGAGGAAGAAGCGATATTCAACGCCCAACAGTTAGATCTTATATACGCTCAGTTTGGAATGTTATACCACATTCTTCCAGATGTACCAAGGTCAACTTATGACCCTAGACAAAATCTCGAACCTCATGCTGATGGCATTATAGGCTCCGCCAATGTAAAATCCGTAGACTCGGTGACAATCCATTTGAAAGAGTTGTCTCTAAACCAATTTGCAGGAGGGCCAGCTTTGTCTATGTCTTCCAATCACACTCAGTCAACGGATGTACATTCTGTGCAATCGTTGATCGGCCCAAATTGTAACTAGCAACCAAGCAGGAAAAAAAGGAAAGGACGTAATAATAATCGTAAGGGTGGGAAAAGTAATAATAAACCCAAGGACAATGGTAATAATGAGAAGACGAATAATAATGTTGAAGAGGGAAAGAAAGAAAGATGTAAGGTGAAATTTCCCTGTAAGCTTTGTACAGATGATCACCTTAGTCATTTATGCCCCAAAATTGCGGAAGCTACGAGGCTATTATCTCTACCACCCACTGTGTTGACGAATCCTTTCTCACACAACCAACACATGGCCTCGAGCTCCTCAAATGCCGGAAATGTGGCTGATGGGAGTCAAAACCCGTCGTTGCAAGACGACGACCATTTGTGTATCAATATGGTCGCTGTGAAAGTTCATTTAGCCACTCGATCTCGCAATTATAATTCTTCATAGGCTATACCTGGTCTAGAATCTCCTCCTCCTTCTCCGGAGATGACTTTATAGATCGAAAAACTGGATCCACTGCCTCATATTCCGAAAGGAGTACTTAAGCGCTCTACCCACAATCCAAATACTAGAGCCACCCAAAAATACTCTATTGTTGAGGACCTGGGACAAACCCCTTGTGTGATGTCGGCTCTTGAGGTACTCCAGATGTGTCCTTCACAAAGGAATGCCTTGTTATCTGCGTTAGGAGCTCTAGACCCCAATGGCTCAAAAGTTATCAAGTTTGACGTCACAAATGTGAAGCCTCACTTTCCTTACCATGTGCCATTCCAAATCCACGTGGGGTACTCAAAGTATACCATCAAACGTGCGGGTTTTGATGAAGGCGTTGCTACATGTGTGATGTCCTTGATCTGTTGGAAAGCTATCGGCTCTCCGACTCTTTCTACATCGTCGAACATGTTGACTTCTTTTGACGGTCATTCATTCCACCCTCACGGTATTCTTCCTGCCTTTCCGGTCTAGTTGGGTGGGAAGACGGTAGAGGTCGAGGTTGAGGTAGTTTATGCACCTCTTGATTATAACTTGTTACTGGGACGCAATTAGACCTATGCCATGACTGTCATTGTATCATTCGTCTTTCGTACTCTTTGTTTTCCTCATGATGGGAAGATCGTGATGATTGACTAGTTATCCTTTGCGTATGCTAGTCCCAATGCATCTGTTGGACTGTCGATCCATGTGATCGACAATTCTTAGCTCACAACTAAGAATATCGATGTCGGAATGTATTCTTCCCTTATGGGCACTTTTGACTTCATGGCATCGATTCACCATGTTTATGCCATGTCCAGTAGGCCCGTCTCAATAGAGAGGTCCATTTCTTTTCGCACTTCCTATTTTAGTGATCCTTGGACCCTACCTTCCTCGACTTCGTCTTGTGAAGGTCAGTCGCATGTTGGAATGGCCATTCCACTATTGGCAACGAAGATTGTGTATCAAGTTGTTCTTGACTCTTCCGTCGATCCTGATCCTGTTACTCACCGACGAACGAGGAGGATCCCTTTCTTAGGCCCGTGTGGACCACTTTGTTGTCTTGTTCACATGACTGCCTCAATGAGACTTTTCCCTCGGATGAAACTATCATTGAAGCCATGAATGGTTCCGACAAACCTTGGGATGATATGCATCATTGCTCTTATTTTCTCCCAGAGATTGAAAGAATCGAACAAGATGATTTTTGATCTACTTTGAGTGAGATAGTCGGTCACTCCGTATTTCCACTTGATACACACGACATTATTTCTGAAGGAAATATGGTGAGTATCTCTCCTACCGTCACGATCGATATCTCTCGTACCCCTGGCAAGATTGAAAACATACATATCGATGCAGATTATTCGCCAGAAGAAATCATGATCTACACTGAACTCTTCAAGGAATTCTGATATGTATTTGCTTGGTCAAATGAAGAGATGTCAGGAATTGAACCTCGTATTGTCGAGCATGAGATTAGAACTTGTCTGGATGCTAAACTTGTTTGACAATGTACTAGAGCTGTGAATCCCCAGAAGGCCCCTGCCATTAAGGCAGAGGTGGAGAAGCTACTTAATGTTGGCTACATCTACCTGGTTCCCTTGACTAAATGGTATCCAACCCCATTCTTGTCAATAAGAAGCAAGGAACTATACGTGTATGCATGGACTTTCGTGACCTGAACAAGGCCTATCCTAAAGACAACTTCTTGACACCTTTCATTGATTAAATTCTAGACGAGTGTGCGGGAAGCGAAGTGTTTTATTTCATGGACGAATTTTCAGGGTATAACCAAATTCAAATTAAACCTGAGGATCAACACAAGACGACATGTATTTGTCCTTGGGGTACTTTCTCATACCGGAAAATGCCTTTCGGCCTTAAAAATGCCAGAGCAACCTTCCAACGAGTTATGACCTTCACATTCCACAATCTTAAGCATATAGTCGAAGCTTACCTTGACAATCTTGTTGCTCATTCTCATAAGAGAGTGGATCACTCTACACACCTTTGACATGTTTTTGAAAGATGTCGTTACTATAGAATCTGGTTGAACCCTCCTAAGTGCATCTTTTGCGTTAGGTCTGGTTGTCTTTTGGGATTTCTATTGTCTGAGACTGGGATCATGGTGGATATGTTAAGGTTGAGGCAATACTTCAATTGCCTCCCCCGTGCCATATTTGACAACTTCAAGGTTTACAGGGGAAAGCTAACTTTTTACGTCGGTTTATAGTAAACTATGCCAATATCGCTAAGGGTTTTGTGCATCTTTTGATGAAGGACACCCCTTTTATCTGCGATGAGCAAGCCCATGAGTCATTCGATGCTTTGAAGAAAGCCTTGGTATCAATGCCTCTACTCAAGTCTCATGACTACAGTAGGGATTACTGGTTGAACCCTCCTAAGTGCATCTTTTGTGTTAGGTCTGGTTGTCTTTTGGGATTTCTATTATCTGAGACTGAGATCATGGTGGATCTGTTAAAGGTTGAGGCAATACTTCAATTGCCTCCCCCGCGCACTATTTGAAAACTTCAAGGTTTACAGGGGAAAGCTATCTTTTTACGTCGGTTTATAGTAAACTATGCCAATATCGCTAAGGGTTTTGTGCATCTTTTGATGAAGGACACCCCTTTTATCTGCGATGAGCAAGCCCATGAGTCATTCGATGCTTTGAAGAAAGCCTTGGTATCAGTGCCTCTACTCAAGTCTCCTGACTACAGTAGGGATTACTTGCTTTATATTGTCACGTCCGAGGAGACTATTCGTATTGTTTTGGTTCAGGAGGATGATGAGCACCGCGAGCATGTCATCTACTATCTTAATCGAAACTTAGTCGGTCATGAGCTTAATTATTCTCACGTTGAAAAGATAGCTTTGGTTGTCATTCAAGAAGTCCAACATTTACGTCATTATATATTGCTTTGAAAGACTACCGTGGTTTTCGATTTCAATCCATTTCAATACGTCCTTACCAGGCGTATCATAGGGGGGTAATATAATAAATGGATTGTCATTTTACAAGAATTTGATCTCGATTTTGCTTCTGCGAAATCCAAGAAATCACTAGACTTTGCAGAGTTAATATCTAACTTTCCACGATTAGATGAGGATGGTATCCATGTCGATTCGTTTTGCGGACGAACACATTTTCCTTGTCTCATCGTGAGACCCCTGGTATGGAGACATTGTCCTCTATCTTCAAACCTTGAAGTTCCCTTAGCATCTCTTGCGAGATGACCGACGACGTGTACGATACCAAGCTAAGAATTACACTATCGTCGACGACAGATTGTATCGTCGAGGAATAGACAATATCTTGCGTCATTGTTTAACTCACGAGGAAACAGAGTATGTTCTAAACGACTGCCACAGTGGGGCTTGTGGTGGTCATCTATCTGGGATTACGACAGCCCAGAAAAATTTGTGAGCCAGTTATTTATGGCCATCTATCTTTAAAGATTGTGTTGAAGCGGTTAAGAAGTGTCACCCCTCCCAGGTGTTCACTCGGAAAATGTGCTTGCATCCAGCCCCTCTTCACCCAGTCATTACCATCAGCCCCTTCACCAAGTAGGGGGTGGACTTCGTGGATTGCAACCCAACTTTAGCTGGGGGACATCAACACATTATCGTGGTCGTCGACTACTTTACTAAGTGGGTTGAGGCCATGCCTACAGTTAGATCCGACGGGAAGACTATCGCCTTCTTCGTATTCAATCAAATTATTGTCTGGTTCGGTATCTCGAGTGAGATTGTCACTGATCATGGTAGTCACTTTCATAATGAAATGATGAAAGATATAGCATCTAATATGGGGTTTAAACATGGTCATTCTTCCCCTTATTACCCCCAGGAAAATGGACAAGTAGAGGTCGTCAACAAGTCTCTTAAGACCATTTTGCAGAAAATTGTCAGCCAGAGTAAGTCTAACTGGCACATTATGCTATATCCCGCACTATAGGTGTACCGAACCTCGGTCAAGACCACCACTGGTTTTTTCCCTTTCCAGTTAGTACACGGTGTGGAGTCGATATTACATATTGAATGCGAAATCCCTTCTCTTAAGTTGGCAATCGCGCTCCTACATGACACTTCTGATATCGAGCGATGCCTTGTACACCTAGAGAGTCTTGACGAGCAACGTCGAGATGCCTCTACGGCTATCGAGAATAAAAGACATGTCAAGGTCCAGTACGATAAGTTTGCCTGTCCTCGATTGTATGTTGAGGGTGACTTGGTCCTCCTATATGATCAAGCCAAAGAACCATTGGGGGCAGGCAAGTTTAAACCCATGTGGCATGGTCCCTATATCGTGTGACATGTCTTAGAAAAAGGAGCCTATGAGTTAGAAGATTATGAAGGGAATATGTTGGCCGAGCCCAAGAATCGGCTATACTTGAAAATATATTACACTCGATCCCCAAGCTTGGGCGGAACTCTTTGTATACTAATGTAATATAGTGTATATATATTTTCCCTTTCTCTTTTTTGTCTTCGACTTACTTATCGAGTTTTCCTTTGTCGGCAGATGTCAACAAAGTCTTTGCTCTACCTAGGATTCACAGACGAAGCCATTCGTCATACACGGAACTTGGCTTCCACCGCTTGGGTGGTTTACTCACATGAGGGTCTACTGGTGTCTTCAGGTGGCGTATGCCTAGGGTCAAGTGTTCAATGGTGGACTTCATCGAATGTTTGAACGAGGTGGGCCTTTTATCTTGTCTTGCTAGCATATTTGTTTATATAGCATACATGAGAATATAGTTGATTTCTGCAGTCATTTCCGTTTGTTGTGGTTTACCCCTAGCCATAGAGAGATTTTCCTCGTAACAACAGAGGATGTTGTCGCGCAGAGGATGTTGTCACGCATTGGATGTTGTTGCGCATAGAACTTTGTCATGCAGAGGATGTTTTCACGCAGAGGATGTTGTCCCGCATAGGATGTTGTCACGCCTGTCCTATCTTAGAATCTGACCTCTGTGCCTCTATTGATGAAACCCTTGAGTTATTACTAGTCATTAGACATTTGAGATAGCCCTCTCTGGTTGTATAGGTCATAATACAATCTAAAGTTGGTTGAAACAATTACCTTGGGGTTTTCTTTGATACAACCCAAAGAAATTTTTGAGTGCTAACATTTTGGCGCTGCTACCAGGGACAATTGCTATTATTTTCCTCGGGAAGAATGACATTTTTTTAGTTATAAGGTTTGAGAGTAGCAGACACTTAGGCACATATTGGCTATATTTCTTCTCTGGCGACTTCGCACATCAAAAAATCAGTTTGAAGGTAATTCCACTGGCATAAGAATCCAGAGCTAAAGTTTTCATGGCGACTTCATTGTTCAAAGAGCTCGAGGTATGAAGAGTTTATTGGCTTCAGAATAGCAAGTTGGCTTTCGATCTGGGTACTTCATCAAACAAAACAACAAGGTTGGTGGCAGACCTTGTTTCTCTTCAAAATTTCAGAAATTGGATTGATATGTCTCCTAAGCATTATTGGTGTGGAGATATTCGTTCTTCATTATCAACTTATTGAGATTCATGTCATATATTTAGTCAAGGAGATAAGTTAGAATGTTTACATAAGCTTATTACGAAACTTGAGATAGAACAAGAAACACAAAGGATATCCCAAGATTCATCTCCTTTTGAAGAATTTTTTGGCCAACAACAATAATAGTATGAATTAAATACAAATAAAGCATTATTAACTCATTCAAAACAGTATAAAAGAGGGTATGAAGTTGCAATGGCTCACTGTTACAAGCATTATGATCTCAGGCCCAAGGTTAGTAGTCCAAGGTTCATCCTACCAACAAAAAATGAATCTCCAGTCAGTAAGCAATCCTCATATCGAAATAAAGATGTTGTTCAAAAACCTTTTTATGACATAGACAACGTGAACAGTCAGAAAGAACCATTTAAAGATGATCTCCTTGTTGGTCATAAGAAGTGATAGTTGTTTCTTCTCTCAAGGATCCTTCTGCAGCTTTGTTGAAATCTTCAATCGAAATGAGCTATATAATGTTTGAACATGAGGATAGTTTCAAATGGTGGAATGACTTGTCATATTTCAGTTTTGACTTTATGTTTGGAGGAGCTGAAAGCAAGCTACAGTCAAGAAACCATTTTCTTGACTGGCTTCATTGGAAATATGAGATTACTTTATTGGACATTTGTGCTTAACAAAGTAGGGATACAACTTCGTTCTATGAGAATTTCTTTCAACAATCTGCAGTTTTCATTTTCATTTTAGTTTCCAGATTTCAGTTTGAAGCATATATAGTTTTGGGTTTTCAGCGGATACAGGTAACAGGTCAGAGCAGAGTTTTCAATGGTTCGGGAACAACCTAATGGATAAGGAACCTAGCCTATAGTTCTTTGCTACCTCACAGGGAGGATAACATTCCCATTGGAGCCAAATGTTAAGACCATAATTTTCATAGCTAGAGTTAGAGGTTTGTCCAAAGTTTTCAAAGTCATGACAAGATCTTGGGAAAATCAAGGTATTGCTAGATGATTCATAGGTTAGGGTGAATCATGTCAAAAGGTATTATGGTTCATCGTCACCTTTCATGAGGTTAAAGAAGGAACAATCACGACACTCCATCTCATTGGTATCATTACAAACTTCAAAAGCACAATCATTGTGCAAGTTTGTTGTGCAAAGGATTTTGCTGCTTTCATTTGTTGCTTGTTGCATAGAGGGTGTTGTCGCGCAGAGGATGTTGTCATGCAGAGGATGTTGTCGCGCAGAGGATGTTGTCGCGCAGAGGATGTTGTTGCACATAAGATGTTGTCGCGCAGAGGATGTTGTCGCACAGAGAATGATGTCACGCATAGGATATTCTCCAGCATAGGATGTTGTTCCCCAGAGTATGTTGTCGCGCATAGGATTTTGTCGCACAGAGGATTTTTTCATGCAAAGGATGTTGTCGTGCATAGGATGTTGTCATGCATAGGATTTTGTTGCACAGAGGATTTTGTCACGCAGAGGATGTTGTCACGCAGAGGATGTTGTTGCGCATAGGATGTTTTCGTGCATAAGATGTTGTCACACATAGGATGTTGTCATGCAATGGATGTTGTCACGAAGAGGATGTTGTCGTGCAGAGGATTTTCCTGCGCACAGGCTACAGGACGCGCTGCGTAAATGACTCGTTTAATGGTCAACTTCAAGATCACTTTCTGACCAACTGGAGAGGAATTTTGAAAATCCCCGGGAGTTTTTTGTCGGGGACAAACCAAATAATAAAAACCTCTCTCAGATTTGCAAAAGGCCTCATGGATTGGGAGATTCGAAGGAATCTTTGAGCCATATTTTTCAGTTTTCATGATTTCCTGTTTGAGACATGTTTTTACGACACATATTTTGGTCAGCTGGAGATGAATTTCAAGAAACCAAGAGAGGTTTTTCTTTGTAATGAGCTTACCTACAAAAACCGTTCTCATATTTTACACAGTTTTTACAATTTGAGAATTACAAGTGGCGTTTTGAAGCTTATTTTTCAGAATTTCACCTCTTGAAAAGCAGGAAATCAGTTAAAACATGTCATTTTATGTTTGTAAAAGTTTCTATTTTGGGAAATGGGTTGGGATTCGAAATGGTGAGTTGGAAAGGACCTATAGTGATATATATTCCATGGTACAATAGTAGAGAGAGGTTGGACCCTTGAGGGATTGGACTGTGTATCTTTTTCTTGAATATATTTATGAGCTAAATGCATAAGTATCGTGCTTTCATGAAGCATAGATTCATTACGGTGTTGTTTTAAGTATGTCTTTTCTTTGTAATGCTCATCTCCATAATTGTCTG
>SNQJ01S0219495.1:0-15209 GCA_010110895.2 Picea sitchensis
GCACACAAGTAGGTCCTTGTCTCATGTCCCTTGATAGAGAAATTTTCAGCCATTGAAGAAGGAGAGAGCCTAGCCATTGCTACACTCTCTTCCCTTCTTCTTCTGTTGCTAGTCGTACTATCTAGAAGCCAAGAAGAGTGAGATGTCCCTGGCCTAGGTCTACTACACTAGGGCCGTACTCTTTCTAGGGTTTGCTGAAAGGCCTTGCTGTAGCAACACCTTGTCTCATCAAACCCTCTTGTTTTGGTTGTATGCTTTATTCTTGAGTTAGCCGTTTTGCCAGGAAGGAGGAGAGAGCACGAGGCCTTGCTGTAGCAACACCAGAGTGAGCTTCTCTCCCCTAGGGTTTTGATTTTGAGTCCTTGCTTTAGCAACACCTCAAAACTTCTCCCTCTAGTCCTTAATCTTTGCCTCCTTCAACTCTTGCGTCCTTCACTTTTGACTCCATTAAACCCCAAGGCACTGATCTAAAGTCCTCCAACGTTGAAGTGAAACTTGATTACAAAACTCTCAAACCCTTGGAATTGAAACCCTAATTACTAACCTTAGTTTAAGAGCTAACCCTATTGACCCTAAGTGTTGTCGTCATCTTTTGCTATTATATCATTAGTGCAGCTAGATGTTTTCTTTATGAGCAATTGAATAATGGTTAAGGCATTTATTGAATGAAATATTGATTGGTTAAGTGTTATAATTTTCATTGCTATTGATAAACATTGACTTCGTCAACATTTATTGCCAATTGCTTATATGTTATTGAGATAGTCATCTATATGAAGTACTATCGTGAGATGTGAAGTTTTGTATGCATCGGTTGCTATTGCTTTGTTCTAAATGATTATATACTTCTTTGGGGACTTGCTTTCATTGGTCTTGTTGCCGTCCACAAGCGCACACTTGCTTCGTGAGGCTAAATTAGGCTCACTTAGTGTGTCCTTGGAGGCCTGATTCCTAAGTTCTCGATCCTGCTGTCACCTTGATTGGAACCTCTTCCTTCTAGGCTTACTCCTAGGGAAGCCAAAGGGGGTAGTCCCTAGTTACTAGATGTGATTTAACTTTATGTTCCTGGGAGTTAGTTTTAATTTGTTGCAGGCTAAGGGGGAAAACTAGCACGAGATACTAAAGGCTGACAAAATTGCAATTTGATTATCTATGACAATCGGTACTTTCCCTAAGTCAGCTAAGGGCTAGTCTTAGAAGGTTGGGTAATGGGAATTACGTTGGCCATCCATTTAGCAACGGTTGTCAGCTCATGTGCCATGAAGTATACGTCACCTGATGTAGATATGATGAAGACAATATTGGTTCTACTTGGACATTTGATGCTCCGGCACAAATTTTTGTAAGTAGAAATTTCACCCACTAGCGTGGGTTGATAATGTAATAGATGCATGGATCATAGTTAGGTGGTGCATGGGATGTTTTCATTGGGAGAGTTTACTCCATAGGGTTTTTATCCTCAGGGGTTGTAAAGCGGAGCTTTTCGAGCACAGGCTTCCATGAGTTTTTCCCTCCACACATGCAATGAATTCCTCCCAAAGTGGTGAGCGGCGTTCTAATGGTCTCATGTCACCTTTGGTAGCTATTGTTTAGAATATTTGTAAATGACCATGCAGGGCGATTAGTAGAAAGTTTGATGGAATTTCATTAGAGGTCTAGATGGGTTTTTTATTGTTAAATTTTTAATAATTTTGAGTAATTAAATTGTTTACTGAAACTAATATTGTAAAAATCGGGTCTTTGGGCTTTTGATAGGGGAGGTATTTTTGCTCAAAGAAATGGAATAGCACCCACCCACCCATAGACCAAGTTTTAGCTTTCAGTCAGGGCCAGAGTTTACTATGTCTTTGTCCACACGGAGTCAAAGTCGGGTCAAAATAGCAATTTTAATTGCTAAGTCATTTTGTAATTTTGTAAAAGAGAGTTAATGGGTGGGGTTTGAAGGTGGAAAAGTGCAAGGTGGGCTTTACCTAACCCTCCCAACCTTTTCCAACCTATTCTAACCTCTTACCCGCGCACACTCAAAAACATGCCCCCAGAACCCAAGTGACGTTTTTTTCCTTGGTGGAGGTTGTTGTGGCGTATTTGGGGCCCCCTCTCATGAGTTATGACTCCAGCAGCCCCCACATCACACCTCCCTAGGACAGTCCACTCCCCTTTTTTTCATGAATTCCCCTCCATTTCTTCATTTTCACCTTTTTTTGGCCTCAAAGGAGGTTACGCCCCCTCTTCCTAGAAACTCCACAAATGATTTTTTAAAAATTGTTGAGACCTCTCACCTTCCTTGTGGCATCAATCCCAAGGCCTCCACACCTCTTTGCTTGATCCCAAGCACCTCCCTACTTTTTTCTACACCATAGGTCTAGCTTTCAAACCCTAGATGGTGTGCCTAGCCTTGAGATCTTATGTAGTTGTGGACACTTGGCATTGATCGAGGAGAGGTAGGTTTGTCTCTCCAATTATAAATAGATCCCTCTCCTCACCTCCTAACTCACCATTCTTTGAGCTAAAGTTATTATCTTTGAAATCTCTCTTCACTTCCAATCTTCTTGCTCTTGCCATCTTGCCATTTCCTTCATTGCTCTTGGGCTTGGAGCAGGGAAGTATTTCTCCAACACTCTCATTTTTTGGATTCAATAAAAGCTTTGGAGGATTATTGGATCATCTAAGAGTATTCTAGTTGTTTCATACACATGAGGTGATATTGTATTGTTCATTGTTTTTATGGTTGTTGGAATAGATCAATGATAAAGGGAAGTATTTTTCTTTAGAGTAGGGTAGCAAAGAGTATTCTTGCTTACAACTTATGTCTATGTTGGATAGCCTAGGGTTTGTAATTATTTCATTCGATCTATTTCAATATAGCTATCTATTCAATACTTCACATATTGCTTTGAGTTTTGCGGGTTGTTTCTAAGGATTCATTGGGATAGCATGAAGAGGAGCCTACCCTTGAAACCTTCTCACTCCTTACTTTTCTTGTTCCATTTTATTTGCTGCATCATTTCCATTTTTATTTCAGTTTCTAACACTCACTTAATAGGTCAAATATAAATTTTTCACTTTGGATTTTTGTATGTAAAAAGAATTTACATTATAAAAGCAGAATTTTGACAAGTTTTGTGTGTTTTTCAGCATTTCCAACAAACTTTTGCTCGCTGATTTTTTTGCAGATTGTTACCCGGATCTTAAGGATATCTTTGTCCAAAATCCACTTAGAAGACTCCCCAACATCCATTCTTTGGTTGGGTAACAATTTCTCAACTCTTCTTCTCTCAAATTCCAAGTTTTTCTCTCATTTATTTCATTCTTTTGGATCCATAATTTCAAACTAACCTAGATTAGTTTATTTTTATCTTTTAGTTAGTTTATTCTTTTGTTCATATAGGGTGTTGGCCCCTCTTGTTAATAGAAAAGTTTGTGTGGCCTTTTGTTTTCATTAATTTGTTGGTAGCTTAGATAGCCCTCTTTGGCCAACAATGGTGGAAGCACCTCCACCTTAGCCATTGTGAGGGTTTCATTCTTTTAAGTTTTCCTTATTTCTAATAAACTCATGACCGGCACCTTGGGAGGTAGTTACAAAACCGCTTATGGCCTAAAGGAAACTAATCTTTATTTTTGATGTCCATGTGCTCATAATGTTTAACTAGTCTAGATAGTCATCACACCTAATAGTTTCCTTTCATTAAGTTTATTTTCATATGCTTACAATCTTATCTTGCTTATGGTTTAATGGTTTATGATCATTTCTAAGTGCTAAATCTCGGGTTATCATAATTTATTTTACTTTCACTTATCTAAGCATATGATTATCACACATGGTTTAAGATCTTAAATACTATCTTGTTTAATCTTTAGTTTTCCAAACACACTTTTTATTTTAATGGTTAAACATATATGTGAATAAGTAATCTTGTATCTCAAAGTTTCTTCACATTTCATTAACGCAAGTTGTTCTTGCCTTTCATTTTGGTTAAAATTTGAATGTCTAGATGTTGATGTGATGCTCACATGTGCTTAATGTTCTTTACCTTTATGTGACATAATCTCATGGTTTAAGGCATTTCATTTTCAGTTTCAACACTTAAAGCAATCTCTACATTTAAGTTATCTTGCTTCATGGTTATTTTTTCACATACATAACTTAAATTTACTTTTTTTCAAGCAAGTTTTCTTTTTTCTGTTATATGTGGCAAGTTGTCCTTGCCAAATTCCTGATTTAACTTACCAAATCCCAGCGTATTAAAATGGTTGATAAGTAAATGGTATATCGCATGCATCATTTCCTTTATGTTTTAATGTGTTGATGCTCTTTAAATTTCAATCTTACAAGCATTTTTTATGAGCTTTTTCATTCCGGCCATGCGCTTAAATGTCAGTTTTTAAGGGTCAAAGGCACCTAAAGCAATAACTTTTACTAAAAGACCCACCTACGTGTCATAATAGCACTTAGACAACATTTTAGGGGCTTTATTAAATCATCTCCACCATCTAAAATGGGTTTGAGGAAAACAACGGAAGGAAGTGGCGGAGGGGCCAGGTCATTGTTCGTAGGGAAGTCCTTTCAGGGAGAATTACTCTTCTTGTCGGGGATAGTAGGTGGAAGCTAGAGGTGGAGCCTGGATTGCCTTACTATCTTGAGCACCCGTGAGATCATTTGCCCAAGGGAGGAGGAAGTTCAAAGCACAAACATAGTTGGGGGAGGGAACTAAAATTTAATAAATCTTTAAAACTCCTTAATCATTTAAGTTACTTTGGTCACGCACTTTGATGTGTTGGGAATTAGATGTATTGATAGGAACACACATTGATGATAATTTCATTATTTTATTTATCTTAAGTTGCACTTATGGTTTTGTGTCTTTATGTCTATGTGAGCAAGTAAGTAATATATTGAATATCTTGTTAATTTGCTTATTGTGGTGTGAATCAGAAAGTGTTGAGTATCCCACTCGAGGAAGCATCCCACTTTCTTTGATTCTTGAGATACTTGTGTGGTTGCAGTGAAGGCGGTCCAATAGAGTAAGTGTTATTGGGGCATGCTTGGCCTAATCATATTGTTCACTTACATTTTATTTACATCTTGTTGTATCTTGTTGTATCTTTGTACTTTTGTATATTGTGTAAACATTGTAAACACTCTGAATTTTCTTGTAAGTAATTATAATCCTTGGTTTGGGGTAGTTTAACTTGATTTCATATTGTAATACTTTTTGTGATGACCACCCTCAAACTTGGTTGACCCCATTTGCCCCAACCTTAGGCACTAGTCTTGTTGACTTAGAGGGGGAAAGGGTTGATTCACATTAGATTAGACTTGCACTTTGCATTTGTTGCCTTGCTTTTCATCACCAGGCTAGTTTTTCCCCTTTAGCCTTTAACAGAATTAAAACTAACTCCTAGAACCTTAAAACTAAAATCAATCTAGTAACTAGGGACTACCCCTTGGCTTCCCTAGGAGTAGAAAGCCTAGAAGGAAGAGGTTCAGGTCAAGGTGACAGTGTGGAGTGAGAATCTAGACATTGTGTCTCGAGGACACACTAAGTGGAGTTGGATTTAGCTCACATTAGCAAGTGTGTATTAGGGCGACAACGAGTCAACTAAGTTTGAGGGTGATTAATTGCAAAGTGTTTTACAAGTAAAAGTTAGAAACTACCCCAAACCAAAGATAACAAGAATTGCTACAATTAAGATGTTTGATTTTACACAATGCACAAATGAATTACAAATAGACAAGATAAGTGATACCAAATATGAAGCAAAAGATATTCCATTTCATAACCAATCCACATAAGCCAGTATGCCCCAGCACTTACTCATTGAATTTTGCTTTCATTAGCAACCATAAAAAGCACTCAAAACTCAAGAAGGTGATGCCTCTCCAAATTGGGATACTGACCCACTCTTGAATCACACACACACAACAAATAGCAAATGAAGTAAGATATAACAATGTTTAACTCATATGCTCACACATGAAAATGAAAGACAAACCATATAGTTGCAATAAGGATAAAAAGTATGAAATTATTATCAATGTGTGTTCCTACACATACATCTAAGTCCCCAACACACAAAAAGATGATCTATGCAACTAAATGGTTAAGGAGTTTCTTAAAAGTTAAGTTAATTTTATTCAGTCCTCTTTAAAGCTATGTTGGTGCTTTTAAGCTTCCCCTCCTCCATGGCCAAATAACTAAGTTGCTCAAGATGAGTAAGACAAGCAGAGGCCCACCCTAGCTTCCACGGTCAACCACGGCCCATTCAAGAGTACTTCCAGGAGAGGGACACCACACGGAGGCTGCAGGGGCCGGTCCCCGCCACTACCCTCCAGTTGTTTTCCTCAAACCCGTTTTAGATGGTGGAGATGGGTAGACTCAAAGCTTCCTAAGTTGTCTAAGTGTTATTATGACCCTCGGCTGGGTCTTTAGGTGTGTTAGGTTGATTTTAAAGAGTGTTTTAGGTGCTTAAAATTTTATTTTTTAGCCCAAAACCGAAAAATGAAATTGTTGTTATGAATGTGTTTGCAAGATGTAGATCAAATGACCATAAACACATATAAACATATATGGAAAGTTGCAAGATATATATCATTCATTTACTTAACCATTCCACATATAAACTTGAAAGTTAAAAGGTGAAACTAAAGCAAGAACAACTTGCTAGTTATAACAGAAAATGTACTTGAAAAAGTAAAGCAATGAATATGAATGCTTAGCCCATAAAACAAGATGACATGAATGAAAAGCTCATAAAGTAACAACATTCACCATAGCATCACATTCATAATTTAGACATTCAACTTGCAAGATAAAGGGCAAGAACAACTTGCCTTGTGATAATGAGAAAGAAACTTTGAGATCTTAGATTACTCATCCATAAATGTGTGTTAACCATTTAAATGAAGATGTGCTTGAAAATGAAAACTTAACAAGATAATAGGTAAGATCTTAAACCATGACTAAATCACACATACTAAAAAAAATGTAAAGGCAAAAAGACTTATGAAAGCTGATGAATTTGGCACTTAAGACTCAAGAGAGATCCTAAACCATTATATCATTTATCATGATGAGCATAAGCATATGAAGTAATGTAACTTGAAAAAAATGAAACTTGGATGTGATGACTATCTAGAATATTTTAAACCATTAGGCATATTAATCATCAAAATGTGAGTTTTCCCTTAAAGCCTTTCGATTTTGGGGATTACTCTCTCCCCAGATGGGGGCACATTAACTTATCAAAATGAAAAACTTGCAGAAATTCCATGGCCTAGCGATTTTGGGGATTACTCTTCCAAGGTGCAGACACATTAACTTATCAAAATGAAAAACTTGAAAGATGAAACCACTTACAATGGCCAAGGTGGAGGCAAACCTACCATTTTGGCCAAGAGGATTGTTTAAACAAATAAACAAATTATTAAAATGAAAAGGCCACACTATCTTGCCTTATGGACAAGAGGGCCAACAAATGAATAAAAATTTTGCTTGAAAGAAAAACAAACTAGCCTAGCTAGACGATATTGGGGGTTGGCTAGGCCAGGCTCCCAAGGTGTAGGCCGTGTTAGTTTACAATGATACAAAAATAATGGGGAAATAGAAAAGAAAACATGAAAATTACAAAGTGAAGGTGAAATTTGTTACCCAATAAGGAGGTTCTTGGGAAGTCTTGAGGGATGTGGCGTCTCACTTGTTTTACGGTAAGAACTGCAAAACCGACAAAACAAAATTTGTAACATGAAATCTTTGCAAAACACACACAAATGTCAAAGGAATTTTACGTTTTACAGAGAAAACTTTCCTATGGAAAATCTCAAGTAAAAGTAAATTATTGCAGCCTATCTAGAGTGTTATAAAACTGAAATATAAATGAAATGTATCTGAGGGAAAATAAATGGAACAAAGAAAGCTAAGGGTATGAGAAGGTTTTGAAGTTAGGCTGGATTCTTGATGCTATCCCAACAATCGCTTTGAAGCAACCTGTAAAACTCAAAGAAATATGTGAACCATGGAAATAGATAGCAATATTGAATAGACTAACAATGTGAAAAAACAGAGCCATAGCTATCCAACATAAAGCATAAACTAGCAAGAATACTCTTTGCTAATCTTCTCTAGTAAAATACTTTACCAAGATCTACTCACAACTACACATAAAACTTGAACAATACAAAATCACCTCATGAGCAGCTTGAGGAATACTCTTGAGATGTCTTTAAAATCCTCAAAGGAACTTTATTAATCCAAAGGAAATATGAGGTGTTGGAGAAATATTTGCTCCAAACTCTCAAGAGCAATAAGTGGATGGCAAAATGGCAAGAACAAGATAGTGGAAGTGAGGAGAAATTTGAGCATAATAGCAGGACCTCAAAGATTGGTGGTGAAAATGAGTGAGGAGGGGCTCTACTTATACTTCAAGAGGCAAAGTGAAAGGCACTTGGATGAACTCCAAATGTCACATCCCAAGCATCAATCTCTCAAGAAGAGCCAAGTTAGGGTTTAAGTCCTTGGATCCATCACTTGGATGGATGAGGAGGTGGAAGCTGATGGGGTCCAATGAGTAGGAAGAGTGAGTTGTGAGGTTAGAGCTTTCATGGAGGCCCATACCACATGCCAGAGTGCAGAAAAGCTCTTGATAGTAAGGTTAGTAGAGATGGAAGTAAGAGTGAGAAGAGTGAGATAGAGAGAGGGGCGTGAGGTGTAGAGTGTGGGGGTTGAGTCTAGGTGTGAGTGAAGGTTTAGGAGGGAAGCACCTCACATAGGAGGGGCTACACACAAATATCAAAGCCAAAGATTAAGGTTGTGAGTAATGGGGGGGCGCAAATTCCCCTAGGACATGCGTAAAGGATGAGGGGGAAAAAGGTTAGGGGGTAAGTTAAGTGGGTAAGTCTAAGTTGTTAGGTTGGGTTGGGTAGGTTAGGAGGTCTAACTGTAACCACCTTAACACCCCTCAATAACTCAAAAATTACAAAAATTGACATTAAGCAATGTCACTTTAGCAATTAAAATTGCTGTTATTGACTCTAACTGGCCAAGTTTCAGCTCAGGTGGACAAAGGCATAGCAAACTTAGTCCAAGAGCAAACTTCGATCCTATATGGGTGTAGGGGTGCCTTTCCATTTTCTCTTGAGCTTCATGCACCTATCAAAGCCAAATGACCTAGTTTTACAATATTTGCTCAAAAACATTTAATTAATTAGAATTATTAAAATTTAATTAATTAAAAACCCTATCTGGGCTTCATTGAGAATTCATGAGAACTCTACCTTTATGCGGCATGGTCATTTACAACATTCCTAAACAATATGCTACGCAAAGATGGAGACCAGTAGAGCGTCGTCTACCACTTTGGAGGAATTATTGCATGTGTGGGGAAAAACTCATGGAAATCAACCAGGCTAAAAAAAACCAGTTGACAACCTGAGGATAAAAACCACCGATTGAATCAGACTCTCCTAGTAGAAAACATCGAGGTGCGACTGCTATGATCCATCCGAGGACTTATTACATTATTAACCCACCTTGGTCTGGTAATTCGTTTCCAAATTTAAAACAGACATAAAAATACTTAAAGTAGAGACAAATGTAATAACAACATATTTGCATCACGATGATACATCCTTCATAGCACCTTAAGGTTCACCCCTAAATTTGAGGTGGCGTTAACATGCCTCCACGTGGGGGCGTGTGTTCGATCTTCTCACTTTGAGGCGGAGAGCATACGAGAAACCAACACCTACAAAAGTGATGCTCCCGAAGTGGAACACAGTGGCAACATTGGTACATATTCATACATGATAAAATAATATCAATGCTATAAACAACATCACATGGTATCTAAAGAACAACATAATAACTACAAATTGAATCTATGGTACCGAAAAAAAAAAAAGTATGTACATATTGACATAATAAATTGAAATATTACAAGTAAAATCTGAGGAAGGGTTAGAATCGTTACAATACACCATGCAATGGGTGAGCCGATCTGCATGAGTGTCACGAATAATCCCTTGTCGGATGTCCACGAAGACCTTCCCAAGTTTTATCAACTTGGAACTTTTGTGGGAAGAACCGATAAGTACAATACTTCACTCCCTTCAATAGAAACATTGGAATATGACAAGAAACATTAAACTTCGAATACTTTCTTTCATATTTGTCAAGGTGGGAGGTAGCAATGCACTCATAATGATATGACATGATTGATAAACTGAGTTGCCTTCCATTTCCACATAGTTCTGCATTAACTCATCTTCTAGTTGAGAGGTTGAAAAAGAACACACCACAGGCACCATATACTGTTTTCTTCAAGATTTTGAAAGTTACCCTTCAAAAAAATTGGTTCTTCGGGAGGCGGGTGGGTATTTGAATCATCTAGATATTCAGCGTTTTCCAACTCAAGATCCTTCACTTCCTCAAAATAGATGAAGCCCGATTCATCAAGAATTTCCTCATGAACTTCCTTATCTTTTTCTTTGTCAAGCTCAAGTTCCTTAGAGTGCGGATATTCAATATAAGTCTCTGAAATTATCTTCTATGACTTGCAATTGGTCTTCTATGGCCACAAATTGTTCATTCATGGCTTCACATGGTTCTTCCTAGGAAGGTTGTATGTTTTGAACTATTTCATTGATTTCCTTAATGGGATCGATGGAGCATCAACCTACAATATGCAGGCTGATTGTTTTATATTTGGAAGATTTTTTCCTCCTCCATGTTTCCATAAAATTATCAACCAATTCATTGTGAATCTCCTGCTGACTATGTCCAAACAGATTCAAGAAGGCATACAACAAATCCCGTATGGTCTTGAAAGATTTATCAGGTGAGTCATGAAACCAATCACTTGCTTTCGTTCACCACAAAAGGTAAAGACAAATGTCGCATTAGAACATCCTCATAAATGGGTGGATGCACTTCCGATACACTTGGTGAGAAAGCCGGATGTGAGAACACCCGAGGGATGAGTAGCGATCAACAGTCGAGTGTGTTATCAATAGCATCTTGAGATATATCATGAGGGTAACCAACAATTCTGAAAAATCAATAGGATCAAAAAAACCATCCATTCAACTAGACATTTAAACAAAGGAGCCTAAAGAAAGATTTGGGACCCAAGATTACCAAAAAGGATCCAACAAGAGAAGGACTAGCTAGCTTCACCCCAAACCCTTCAAGTTCAAGGATGAAGTAAAACAAATTAGGGTCCTTCTTACCAAATACCCTCGTCAAATTATTTAAAAAGTGGAGTCACCAGATGACCAAGAGTTTATTTCAGACAAAACAAGGGCATCAAACAAGGAAAAAAAAAAAGTTAATTTTATTATGTTTGGAAAAATTGGATATCAGTGAGTGCTTCTTCCCCATGAATTTCAAGCAACCAACAAGGAATTCTCCTTGTAGTATACTTGATAAGATTTGTTTAATGGAGGCTACTTGGAAAGGAAACACACAAATCAACCAATAAAAGTTCAAAATTTTACCCAAGGGGACTAAAGTTTTTATTACTTAGTTCTTAAAAATAGGATTAAGTTGTTTTGACCAAGGATAAATGACTTATCCCGTGATTGTGTAAAGATATTCTTAGTCCTATCTACGGTACTAGCATTGAGCTAGAATTAAAGGCTGCCAGGTGTGTCCTTGAGCTCAATGCTAAGGTTTTAAGTCCTACTTGTCACCTTGCCCGGAACCTCTTCCTTCTAGGCCTCTAGAGGAAGCCAAAGGGGGTAGTCCCTAGTTACTAGATGTGATTTAACTTTATGTTCTAGAGGAGTTAATTTTAATTTGTTAAAAGGCTAAAAGGGGAAAACTGGCACGAGATGAGAAAGACAACAAATGCAAAGGGTGCAAGAGTTATCCCTATATGAGGAATCAACCCTTTCCCTAAGCCAACTAAGACTAGTCTTAGAGAGGTTGGGCAAGGGGTCCAACTAAGTTTGAGGGTGCTTACTTGCAAAGTGTTTACAAGTGAAATAAGTTGAAACCCTCAACCAAAGATTACAAGTACTTACAAAAGAATTGGACATCAATGAGTGCTTCTTCCCCATGAATTTCAAGCAGCCCACAAGGATTTCTCCTTGCAGTATACTTGATAGATTTGTTCAATGGAGTCGCCACTTGGAAAGGAAACACACAAATCAACCAATAAAAGTTCAAAGAATTTTAAGGGACTAAAGTTTTTATTACTTAGTTCTTAAAAAAATAAGTTAAGTTGTTTTGACCAAGGATAAATGACTTATCCCCGGCAACAGCGCCAAAGATGTTGCCGTCCTAATACACGATTGCTAACGTGAGCTAAGTCCGGCTCACTTAGTGTGTCCTTGGAGGCACAATGCCTAGGTTTTCAGTCCACACTGTAACCTTGACTGGAACCTCTTCCTTCTAGGCTACTCCTAGGGAAGCCAAGGGGGGTAGTCCCTAGTTACTAGATGTGATTTAACTTTATGTTCTAGGAGTTAATTTTAATTTGTTAAAGGCTAAGGGGGAAAACTAGCCTGAGATGGTAAGGCAACAAATGCAAAGTGCAAGTTATCCTATATGAGAATCAACCCTTTCCCTAAGCCAACTAAGACTAGTGCCGAAGGTTGGGCAATGGGGTCAACTAAGTTTGAGGGTGCTTACTTGCAAAGTGTTTACAAGTGAAATAAGTTAAACTACCTCAAACCAAAGATTACAAGTACTTACAAAAAGGAATTAAAGATGTTACAATTTACACAATACACAAATAGATACAAATGAACAAGATATAAGTGATACCAAAATATGAAAGCAAAAATATATTCAATTCATAACCAATCACATAAGCCAAGCATGCCCCAATAACACTTACTCTATTGGACTGATTTCACTGGCAACCATAAAAAGCACTCAAGACTCAAGAAGGTGATGCCTCCCTAAGTGGGATACTCAACCCCTTCTTGAATCACACCACAAATAGCAAATGAAGTAAGATATAACAATGTTTAACTCATATGCTCACATGAACATGAAAGACATAAACCATATAGTTGCAATAAGGATAAAAAGCATGAAATTATTATCAATGTGTGTTCCTACACATACATCTAAGTCCCCCCCCAACACACAAAGATGATCTATGCAACTAAATGGTTAAGGAGTTTCTTAAAAGTTAAGTTAATTTTTATTCCCTCCCCCTAAACTATGTTGGTGCTTTAAGCTTCCTCCTCCCTTGGCCAAATGACTGCCGGGTGCTCAAGATAGTAAGGCAAGGAGGCCCACCCTAGCTTCCACGGTTAGCCCTGACAGTAAGAGTACTTCCCGGAGAGGACACCCATCTGGAGTGCCACGGGACGGTCCCCCGCCACTACCCTCCGTTGTTTTCGTCAAACCCGTTTTAGATGGTGGAGATGGCTGAATAAAGCTTCCTAAGTTGTCTAAGTGTTATTATGACCCTCGGGCGGGTCTTTAGGTGTGTTGGGTTGATTTTAAGAGTGTTTTAGGTGCTTAAAATTTTACTTTTTAGCCCAAAACCGAAACTGAAATTTATGGAAAAGTGTGCTTGCAAGATGTAGATCAAATGACCATAAACACATATAAACATATATGGAAAGTTGCAAGATATATATCATTCATTTACTTAACCATTCCACATATAAACTTGAAAGTTAAAGGTGAAACTAAAACAAGAACAACTTGTTAGTTATAACAGAAAATGTACTTGAAAAAGTAAAACAATGAATGTGAATGCTTAGCCCATAAAACAAGATGACATGAATGAAAAACTCATAAAGTAACAACATTCACCATAGCATTACATTCATCATTTAGACATTCAACTTGCAAGATAAAAAGGGCAATAACACCTTGCCTTGTGATAATGAGAAAGAAACTTTAAGATCTTAGATTACTCATCCATAAATGTGTTAACCATTTAAATGAAAGATGTGCTTGAAAAATGAAAACTTAACAAGATAATGAGTAAGATCTTAAACCATGACTAGATAACATATACTTAAAATGTAAAAGGCAAAAAGACTTATGAAAGCTGATGAATTTGGCACTTAAGAGAGATCCTAAACCATTATACCATTTATTATGATGAGCATAAGCATATGAAGTAAAGTAACTTGAAAAAAATGAAACTTGGATGTGATGACTATCTAGAATATTTTAAACCATTAAGCATATTAATCATCAAAATGTGAGTTTTCCTTTAAGCCTAGCGATTTTGGGGATTACTCTCCCAAGGTGCAGGCACATTAACTTATCAAAATGAAAAACTTGAAATTCCCTTAAGGCTAACGATTTTGGGGATTACTCTCCCAAGGTGCAGGCACATTAACTTATCAAAAATGAAAAACTTGAAAAGATGAAACCACTTACAATGGCCAAGGTAGAGGCAAGCCTACCATTTTTGGCCAAAGAGGGTTGTTTAAACAAATAAACAAATTATTAAAATGAAAAGGCCACACTACCTTGCCTTATGGACAAGAGGGGCCAACAAATGAATCAAAATTTGCTTGAAAGAAAAACAAACTAGCCTAGCCCAACGATATTGGGGGGTTGGCTAGGGCAATCACACTCCCAAGGTGTAGGCAATGTTAGCTTACAATGATACAAAAAAAATTCAATGAAAAAGAAAGAAAAACATGAAAATTACAAAGGAAAGGTAAGAAATTTGTTACCCAACCAAGGAGGGTTCTTGGGGAAGTCTTGAGGATGGATTTGAGCAGTGTCTCCTCTTGTTTCTGGTAAAAACCTGCAAAAACCAGCAAACAAAAGCTTGCTGGAAATTCTGCAAAACACACACAAATGTCAAGAAATTTTTCTGTTTTTACACAGAAAACTTTCACATGAAATCTCCAAGTAAAAGTAAATATTTTGACCTATCTAAGAGTGTTATAAAACTGAAATATAAATGGAATGTATGCAGAAAATAAATAGAACAAGAAAGCTAGGAGTGTGAGAAGGTTTTGAGGGTAGCCTCGTTCTTGATGCAATCCCAACAATCCCTTTGAAGCAACCTGCAAAACTCAAAGAAAGATGTGAAGCATGGAAATAGATAGCAATATTGAATAGACTAACAATATGAAATACTTCAAACCCTTAGCGATCCAACAAACATAAACTAGCAAGAATACTCTTTGCTAATTTACTCTAGTAAAATACTTTACCAAAGATCTACTCACAACTACACATAAAATTTGAACAATACAAAATCACCTCATGTGCAAGAAAGCA
>SNQJ01S0219496.1:4083-14090 GCA_010110895.2 Picea sitchensis
AGTTTCTTAAGCTCTTCCTCAATGAGACAACTTCTTGTTCAAGTTTCTCACAATCTTCTTCTTTCTTCTTCATTTGGACATTCCTTACTTCTCCTATTCTTCTTTATTCTTCGAGTAGAGTTTTCAAGGAAATGGTTTCTTCTATTAGCTTCTCAAAGTATTCTAATTGTTTCTTCAAGATTACAACTGTCTTTTCACAACTAATCAATTCACTTCTTAGTTTTCTATGCGTCTCTTTGAGCTTGCTATTTTCAATCTCAACATGCTTCAATTTTTTAAGATTCTCATCTTCTTGTTGAATCATTTCTACTGTATGATTTTCTTCTTCTTCATTTTTATCTCTTTCAATCCTTGGATGAGGACATTTAAATTCAACATGTCCTACTCTTTCACAATTAAAGCAAAAGAACTGACCTCTATTTTCTTCTTTGAAATCTAAGAAGTTGTAATCTTCTTCAACTTCTTTTTCTTCTTTTGCTTCTTCCCTTGAATAAAGGTCTTGTAGCTTGCCCCAAAGATATTTTTATAATGCACATGATCCCACCTTCAATTTCACTGAATCTGTCAATCCATCCAGGATGGTATCTATTGCCAGTTTGTTGTTCCTTTTATCTTCCTTCTAAGCTGTAGTCTTTGGTTTCTTCAAAGCATTATATCCTGAAGCAACTGAGAACCAAACATTTGCCCCAAGAGATTTCAAGTAAGTTTCCATTCTATTTTTCCAGTATTCAAAATTTCTTCCATCAAATGGTGGAATCCCATTTGGAATGTTGTCTTCCATTTCTACATAGGATATTCCTTCCAGTGGTTAAACTGTATTGAATGTAACCCACTCTGATACCAATTGTTGATACTGAGAGGGGGGTGAATCAGTATTAAGTACAATTTAAAACCTTTTTCAACTTATACTTAAACCATTCAAATATATCCAATGATAAATGAACAACAATATGAGAGTTACACCAATACACCACAATACACCATGCACAATATATGAGAAATAATCAATAGTTATTGTTCAAGGGAAGTAATGAATTCCAAAAGTAGCTACAACTTCCAAATTTAAAGGGAGGGATAAACCTCCAAGAGGAAGATACAATCCTCCAATATCAAGAGAGATTTGAACTCTCCATCCTTTCCCCTACCTTCCACCCAAGAATATATGAGAGATAATAAAACTTTACCTTAAATCATCACCATCAACCAATCATCGCATAGAATATGATAATGCTTCCTGAGACTTCTTCAATTTCTGTAATTCTTCAATTCTTCGAGTACTCTAATCCTATAGATAATATTACCCAATGTATTATCTGAAATTCCAATTTTCACTCCTTGAATCCTCCCCAAAAAGAGGTTATAGAAAGAATGGTAGATGTTATTCAATTCTGGTCTGTTCAGAAGACCCAACTTGTACAGCATGTCCCGCGCTCAATATTTAACATTTGATTCTTAAATGTGTACACAAGAAACTATAGTTTGTACTTATTCCAAAGGAAGTGGTCCCACTTCATTTAGATTTTGTATGAATAAGTTATGATTGTTTTACCAGAAACACATGTTTATTGACTAGCTTCAGGACTGGTCACAAACCCTATCTTCCACAGAGTGTATCTCCATAATTATAGCGAATCAAGAGATAAATATTTTACCAAAGGTACCTTGATATGTCTTCTCAATACCGTAGAGATTTCATCATCTGAATCGTTCTAGAAAAAATGTTATAGCAAAAATGGTAAGACGACCTGAAAATAACATACCTTAGAACACATAACCAAAAGACTTCATCCTCCCTTGAAATCCGACCTTCGTTTACTTCTTCTTCCCTCTGAAATTTGAATTGTATAAAATGAATGTATAATGATGTTTATTTATACCATTTCTATCACTTCCTTTTAACATTAGGGTTGACCTGACACTTTCTTATTTTGTAATTCTTCTCTTTAGTTATTTTCAGGGCCTACATGTACTTCCTTCTTCAATTCACTTTGTCATCTTCAAAAATTCATTTATCCTCAACCATGAGGATCCATGTGATGTGCCACATACCACCAGAAACATCATCATGTATACTATCCATTCATGGGTGTTCTATACGCATGTGCATTGTCCTTCATGTCCAAATATCTTTATCAATCTTGCGGTCCAAAACCCATGACTAGGAATGACATCAATGACAACAACCAATCCTCCAACAATATCCCCCTTTGTCATTGATGGAAACACTCATGCTCCCCCTATCATCATGATCCCAATTTCTCTCCCCCTTTGACATCAATGGCAAAGGTTAGGGCTTCTCTCCCTGAGTTTAATGGAAAAATGTAACTCTCTTCTTTGGGGTTCCTCCCCCTGAAAATGTGGCACTCAATAATACTTCATCCTTATTTTTGGTCTTTGGGACATTTGCTTCCTTACAATCCTTTTGTGTGGCTTCTGTCTTCTCTCTCTTCTTCATGTCTAGGATGTATATGTTGTTCGGTATTCTTGTTGTAGTTGCAACCAATCTTCACGAGTTATTTTCTACGATTTTACATTTTAGGGAATCAAATAGCAAGAGTGTATCCTGATCACACATTTACTAACACTAAGTAGATTATAATTCAAGTCTTCAACCAATAGAACATTCTTTGCTTTACATTTTTCTTCCAATCTCTACACCTTCTCCAAGTATTTTTGCGGATGAGTCATCTCAAATGCAACATTGCCACCCTTTCTCTTCAAGTTGATGAATTTATCTTGATCCTCGGTCATGTGTGGAGAACATCCCTTGTCTATGTACCATTCCATATTCTTCTTTACTTTCTTCAGGTCAATGCTATTCGACAATCTTCATTGTTTTGGAATCTCTTTCCTTCTCCATCATGGTTGGCATAGGACATCTTCATTCATATATGTCGCAATCTTGTGCTTTGTGACCAAAGATTATTGCACTTGTAACCTATTGTATTTTTGTCCATCAATGGTGGAAATGAATTATAACTTATGTTTAACAAATCCATGATTATTTCAAGTTTCTTATGTTTACAAAATTCATGTTTCTTGCATATTTTTTCTTTCATTGTTTCTGCAATTAATTACCTTATGTCTAAAATTTTTGCGGGTATAACAATGACAAGAAAGAAATTTTGATACAACAGGTAGAATTGAGTTCTTTCTGATGTAGTCCATATGGGTTCATGATCTATTCTTAAATGGTTTTCCTTCATACTAATTGAGCTTCTTTGATTCACAGTAAAGAGGTAGGAGGTCTTCTTGGATATTCATCTCTCTTTTAATCATTCCTTCTTTACGGTATCTGGTCTACTTCTCATCAATTGTCTGTGTATCTCTTTCTTCAGCCTTCTTGTTGGTATTTTCATCTTCTTTTGTATGAAGTTTCACCATGCATCCAATATGTGTTTAAGTCTTTTAGACTTGAGAGTTTCTTAAGCTCTTCCTCAATGGAATATTCTTGTTCAAGTTTCTCACAATCTTCTTCTTTCTTCTTCATTTGGACATTCCTTACTTCTCCTATTCTTCTTTCTTCTTAGTGTAGAGTTTTCCAAATGGTTTCTCTTAGTTTCTCAAAGTCTTCTAATTGTTTCTTCAAGTTACAGTGTCTTTCACAACTAACCAATTCACTTCTTAGTTTTCTCTGCGTGTCTTTGACCTTACTATTTTCAATCTCAACATGATTCAATTTTTTAAGATTCTCATCTTCTTGTTGAATCATTTCTACTTTATGATTTAATTACACTTCATTGTCATCTCTTTCAATCCTTGGATGGCAGAATTTCAAATTCAACATCTCCTACTCCTTCACAATTAAAGAAAAAGAGCTGACCTCTATTTTCTTCTTTGTCGAGATGTTGTAATCTTTTTCAACTTCTTCTTCTTCTTCTGCTTCTTCCCTTGAATAAAGGTCTTGTAGCTTGTCCCAAATATATTTTGCTAATGCACATGATCCCACCTTGGATTTCTTTGAATCTGTCAATCCATCCGGATGGTATCTATTGTTAGTTTGTTGTTTCTTTTATCTTCCTTAATTTGCAGGTCTTTGGTTTCTTCAAGTATATCCCAGGCGAGAACCAAACATCCAACCCCAAGATATTTCAAGAGTAGAAAGTTTCCATTCTATTTTTTAGTATTCAAAATTGCTTCCATCCAAATGGTGGAATCCCATTTAGGTGTTGTCTTCCATTTTTGCATGGGATATTCCATCCATTAGTTAAAGCATCTTTGAGAAGGTAACAGCTCGATACCAATTGTTGAGAGGGTCTGAATCGGTATCAACTACAATTTAAAACCTTTTTCAACTTATGCTTAAACCATTCAACTATATCAATGAGAAATGAACAATGAGTATGAGGAGTTACACCAATACACCACAATACACCATGCACAATATATGAGAGTAATCAATAGTTGTTCAGAGTAATGAATTCCAAGGTATTAGATTCCAAATATAATGGGAGGGATAAAACTCTAAGAGTAAGATACAATCCTCAATATCAAGAGAATTTAAAATTTCCATCCTTTCCCCTTCCTTCCACCCAAGAATATATGAGAGGTAATAAAACTTTACATTAAATCATTACCATCAACCAATCATCACAGAACCTAATGGCTTCCTGAAATTCTTCAATTCTTGGAGTATATGATCCTGTAGATAATATTACCCAATGTATTCTATAAAACTCCTCCAATTTCACTCCTCGAATCCTCCCAAAAGGAGGTTATAGAAGAATGGTAGACTTTATTCAATTCTGGTCTTTTAAGAAGACCCAACTTGTCTGACATTCCCGCCTCAATATTTAACATATGATTCTGAAACAGACACACAAGAAACTACAATCCAAACTCTTTCCAATGGAGTGGTCCCACTTCATTTGGATTCTATATGAAAAGTTATGACTGTTTTAACCAGAACACATGTTTGATGACTAACCGGGGATGGTCACAAACCCTATCTTCCACATAGTGTATCCTCCATAATTATATTGAATCAAGAGATGAAATTTTTACCAAGGTACCTTGATATGTCTTCTCAATCACCATCTGAATCAGTATCTGAATCGTTCTATAAAAGAATTTATAGCAAAATGGTAGATGACTGAAAATAACATGCCTTAGAACACATCACCAAAAGACTTCATCCTCCTTGAAATCCCGTGTGTTTATGTCTTCTTCCCTCACAGGAAATTCGACTTAGTATCAAATGAATGTATAATGATGTTTATTTATACCATTTATGTCACTTCCTTTTAACATTAGAGTTGTTGACACTTTCTTATTTTGTAATTCTTTTCTTTAATTATTTTCCTTTGGCCTACGTGTACTTTCTTCTTCAGTCACTTTGTCATCTTAAAAATCATTTCTCCTCAATAGCGGGGATCCAGCATGTGATTTCCACATACCAATGGAAATAGTATGATGTATACTATCCATTCATCAGGTGTTGTATATGCATGTGCATTGTCCTTCATGTCCAAATTCCTTTATCAATCTTACGGTCCAAAACCATGACTAGGGTTGACATCAATGACAACAATCTTCAAATATGCTTCCCCTTTGTCATTGATGGAAGCTTACTCATGCTCCTATCATGATCCCAATTTCTCTCCCAACTGACATCGATTGGAAAGGTTAGGACTCTCCGAGTTTAATGGAAAAATGTAACTCTCTTCTTTGGCATTACTCCCCTAAACATGTGGCACTCAATAATACTTCATCTTTATTTTTTGGTCTTTGGGACATTTTCTTCCTTAGAATCACTTTTATTGTGGCCCCATCTTCTCTCTCTTCTTCATGTCTAGGTGTGTATTTATTCGGTCTTGCTGTTTCATTTGCAACCAATCTTCTTGATTTATTTTATCTGATTTTACATTTTAGGAATCAAACATAGAGTGTATCCTTGACACATTTTACTAACTTGGTAGATTATGATTCAAGTATTCAAAAAATAGAACATTCTTTAACATTACATTTTTTCTTCAAGCTCTACTACACCTTCTCAAGTATTTTGGCAGATGTGTCATCTCCAAATGCAACATAAATGACACTTCTCTTCAAGTGAATTTGTCTTGATCCCAGGTCATGTGTGAAGAGCATCCTTGTCTATGTACCATTCATCTTCTTCTTTACATTCTTCATCGGTGAATGCTATTCGACAATGCTTCATTGTTTGGAATCTCTTTTCCTTCTCCATACTCTTGTCATTGAACCAAGAGACATCTTCATTCCCTTATCTGCAATCTTATGCTTTGTAGACAAGATAATTTCATTTGTAGCATACAATAATTTTGTCCATCAGGGTAAATGAATTATAACCAGTTGACAAATCCACGATTATTACCATATCTTGTTTTACCATTCATGTTTCTTGTGTATTTGTTCCTTTCATTGATTAGGCAATTGTTTCATATGTTCAAAACTTTTGCAAGTATAACAATGACCAAGAAAGAAATTTTGATACCTTGGGTAGAAGTGGAAAAGCTTCTTTGTGATGTAGACCATCTAGGTTCATGATCTATTCTTTATAGTTTCCTTCATCTTGATTGAAGTTTCTTTGATTCTGAAGGTGGGAGGTCTTCTTGAATATTCATCTCTTTGTAATCCATTCCTTCTTTGGTATCTGGTCCACTTCTCATCAGCTACACAGATAGTTGATGAGAAGCTCTTTCTTCAACCTTCTTGTTGGTATATGCATCTTCTTTGTATGAAGTTTCACCCATACATCCAAGATGTGTTAAAGTCTTTTGGCACTTGAGAGTTTCTTAGCTCTTCCTCAATGAATAACTTCTTGTTCAAGTTTCTCACAATCTTCTTCTTTCTTCTTCATTTGGACATTCCTTACTTCTCCTATTCTTCTTTCTTCTTCAAGTAAGGTTTCAAAATGGTTCTTCTCTTAGTTTCTCAAAGTCTTCTAATTGTTTCTTCTAGAATTACAACTGTGGATTTCCACAACTAGCAATTCAGCTAGCAGTTTTCTTTGCATGTCTTGAGCTTGCTATTTTCAATCTCAACTTGTGCTTCAATTTTTTTAAGATTGTCATCTTCTTGTTGAATCATTTTTACTTTATGATTTTATTCTTCTTCATTGTCATCTCTCTTTCAATCCTTGGATGAGGACATTCAAATTCAACATGTCCTACTCCTTCACAATTAAAGAAAAGATCTAACCTCTATTTTCTTCTTTAAAATATGGAGATGTTGAAATCTTCTTCAACTTCTTCTTCTTCTTCCGTTGCATAAATGTCTTGTAGCTTGTCCAAATCTCTTTCTTGATGCACATGATCCCACCTTGTATTTCACTGAATCTGACAATCCATCAGGGATGGTATCTATTGCCAGTTTGTTGTTTCCTTTTCTTCCTTAGAAATTTTGACATAAAGTAAAAATGATTCAACAAGAAGATGACAATCTTAAAAAATTGAAGCATTTTTACTTTATGATTTTATTCTTCTTCATTGTCATCTCTTTCAATCCTTGGATGAGGACATTCAAATTCAACATGTCCTACTCCTTCACAATTAAAGAAAAAGATCTAACCTCTATTTTCTTCTTTAAAATATGAGATGTTGTAATCTTCTTCAACTTCTTCTTCTTCTTCCGTTGCATAAATGTCTTGTAGCTTGTCCCAAATCTCTTTTGCTGATGCACATGATCCCACCTTGTATTTCACTGAATCTGACAATCCATCCAGGATGGTATCTATTGCCAGTTTGTTGTTTCCTTTTTCTTCCTTCTGAGCTGCAGTCTTTGGTTTCTTCAAAGCATTATATCCTAAAGCAATTGAGAACCAAACATCTGCCCCAAGAGATTTCATGTAAGTTTCCATTCTATTTTTCTAGTATTCAAAATTTTTTGCATCAAATGGTGGAATCCCATTTGGAATGTTGTCTTCCATTTATGCATAGGATATTCCTTCCAATGATTAAACTGTACTGAAGGTAACCCACTCTGATACCAATTGTTGATACTGAGAGGGGGGTGAATCAGTATCAAGTACAATTTAAAACATTTTTCAACTTATACTTAAACCATTCAACTATATCCAATGAGAAATGAACAACAATATGAGAGTTACACCAATACACCATAATACACCATGCACAATATATGAGAAATAATCAATAGTTATATTTCAAGGGAAGTAATGACTTCCAAAGGTAGCTACAACTTCCAAATATAAAGGGAGGGATAAAATTCCAAGAGGAATATACAATCCTACAATATCAAGAGAGATTTGAACCTTCCATCCTTTCCCCTTCCTTCCACCCAAGAATATATGAGAGATAATAAAACTTTACATTAAATCATCACCATCAACCAATCATCACATAGAACCTGATAATGCTTCCTGAGACTTCTTAGATTTATACAATTCTTCAATTTCTTGGAGTAATCTGATCCTGTAGATAATATTACCCAATGTATTCTCTAAAACTCCTCCAATTTTCACTCCTTGAATCCTCCCCAAAAAGAGGTTATAGAAAGAATGGTATACTTTATTCAATTCTGGTATGTTCAAAAGACCCAAATTGTACAGCATGCCCCACGCTCAATATTTAACATATGATTCTGAAATACACACACAAGAAACTAAAGTACGTACTCTTTCCAATGGAAGTGGTCCCACTTCATTTGGATTATGTATGAAGAAGTTATGACTGGTTTACCTGGAACACCTGTTTATTGACTAGCTTCAACACTGGTCACACACCCTATCTTCCACAGAGTGTATCTCCATAATTATAGTGAATAAAGAGCGGAAATTTTTACCAGAGTTACCTTGATATGTATTATCAACACCATAGCGATTTCACCATCTGAATTGTTCTAGAAAAAAAGTTATAGCAAAAATGGTAAGATGACCTGAAAATAACATACCTTAGAACACATCACCAAAAGACATCATCCTCCCTTGAAATCCGGCCTTCTTTTACTTCTTCTTCCCTCTGAAATTCAGCGTGTATCAAATGAATGTATACTGATGTTTATTTATACCATTTATGTCACTTCCTTTTAACATTAGGTCCAACCTGACACTTTCTTATTTTATAATTCTTTTCATTAATTATTTTCAAGGTCTACATGTACTTCCTTCTTCAATTCACTTTGTCATCTTCAAAAATTCATTTCTCCTCAACCATGAGGATCCACGTGACGTGCCACATACCACCGGAAACAACATGATGTATACTATACATTCATATGTGTTTCATATGCATGTGCATTGTCCTTCATGTCCAAATATCTTTATCAATCTTGTGGTCCAAAACCCATGACTAGGGTTGACATCAATGACAACAATCAATCTTTCAACAATCTCTCGCTTTATCATTGATGGAAACACTCATGCTCCCCCTATCATCATGATCCCAATTTACCTCCCCCTTTGACATCAATGGAAAATTTTAGGGCTTCTCCCCTTGAGTTTAATGTAAAAATGTATCTCTCTTCTTTGGGGTTGCTCCACCTGAACATGTGGCACTCAATAATACTTCATCCTTATTTTTGGTCTTTGGTACTTTTTCTTCTTTATAATCCTTTTGTGTGGCTTCTTCTCTCTCTTCTTCATGTCTAGGATGTATATGTTGTTCGGTCTTCTTGTTGGAGTGGCAACCAATATTCCTGAGTTATTTTCTCTGATTTTACATTTTCGGGAATCAAACGTAAGAGTGTATCCTTGATCACACATTTTACTAACACTGAGTAGATTATAATTCTTGTCTTCAACCAATAGAACATTCTTTTCTTTTACATTTTTTCTTCCAAGCTCTACTACACCTTCTCCAAGTATTTTTCCAGATGAGTCATCTCCAAATGCAACATTGTCACCCTTTCTCTTCAAGCTAATGAATTTGTCTTGATCCCCAGTCATGTGTGAAGAACATCCACTGTCTATGTAACATTCATATTCTTCTTTACATTCTTCAGCGATCAATGCTATTCGACAATCTTCATTGTTTGGAATCTCTTTCCTTCTCCATACTGTGGTTGGCATAGGGACATCTTCATTCATA